>JAQIXL010003133.1:0-11088 GCA_034700245.1 Poikilolaimus oxycercus | reverse complement strand
CCTTTCCGATAGATTTGAACATGTAGAAGCTAATAAAATCATCTCCAGCTCTGACCATGGGAATTTATGCACCTAAACAGCAATTAGTCGTTTTCTACTGTGGAAAATGGAATGAAATTGCGAAACGAACGCAACAGCGAGAAAGAGCGGTCAAAAACGAGTCGATTGAGCCTTTGAACACCCCGGAAAGCCTATCAAATGCTCGAAATCGAGCCTTCTCGAAATCGGTCCTCAAAATGCCCTGTGCCAGAAACTTTCGCACTCTTACAGAAAATCTCTCATATGTTTTCATTCTTCTTGCAAGATTTCACTTCCGCATCACCCGCCACTCACTTTGATAATATCTCTGCCCTTTAGCATTATCTGGTTTGCTCGAGAGGAAGAGCATCATAAGCCGTTTTGCAGCCCAAAGTCGTGTCGAGTCATTCCTGCAAACGGGATGCCTTTCATCTCGTTAGGTGGCTTATGAGCTCGTTAAGAAGGAATTTTGTTGGCCTCAAAGTTCCGATGCTTTCCCATTGTCTCTTCAGGTATCTTCAGACCTTTTGTTAAACATCATCTTTGTTCGATGACCAACTTTGAAGCGCTTTTCACGAGGCTAATCATCATCTTCCTTCCTCCTTCGCCTTCCTCCTTTGCACCAATCACATTATGTATGTAGAACGCATCGATATGCCATCTAGTCACGTGTCTATGCTTCATTCATTCGCCGTTTGAAAGGACAAGTGTAAACGGAGATCTCAAATCATGAATTCGGTGTCGCCGACGAGTCGTCGACTGTGAGTGTCGAAGGTGTCATCGGTACTGAAGATGGAGGTTCGTAGTCGGGAAAGTCTTGTGGACGAACAAACATTCTTGCCTCCGTTATGGGCTGACCACCCCAGTAGAGGTAGGCCGCATACTGATGACTTTGATTGTGTTCATTTCGTTCACCTGTCCATTTGGAGGTGTCTGCCCACATGAAAGGTGGTTACCGTTGAGGTTGGCTGCGCCGCACAACGTTTGAGGGTCGTCGTTGAACCACCAACCCGTGTTCTGAGCAACACTTGAGCAGTTGTCTGAAAATAAGCGAACTTTTGCTTGAAGTGAGAGGCTCGGTGCACGAGACCTCTTTCTCCACTCAAACATCAACAGACAGACGATTGAACGTCATGATGAGGGGGAGGGGGTGAAAGAAGATTGTTATGAGGACCAAAAAGTGAATTCAATGTTCATCGTAACAAGCATTCAGCTTACGAGGCGTGGTGTCTTTGTCGAACGCGACGAAGCGAGGTCCGTCTTGAGCGAGGTCCCAAGTGGCCCAGCCGTCGAGGTATGTCCACGGCTGCTCGCACTCTGACTCTTCGGGGATTTTGACCGCGAAGCCTTCGCTCTCCGAGCGGACGATGAACTCGGGATACGTGCAAACGTTCGATTGATTGGCGCCACCGTTACGACCACACCGGAACAAGTCGACTCGAAGACTAAAACTGTTGATTAAAAAGATCTGATATTCTAACCTGGTCTGCTCGTCATTAGTCATTCCTGAGAGAACGTCGAGACCGAGCCAGACATCGTCGCGGATGTCTACTCCAAAGCCGTCTTGGTACTCCTTGAAGGTAGTGTTCGAATACGAGCCGAATCTAGTCGCAACCATCATTGTCCAGCCTCCGCCTATAACCGGCTCCAATCATTTTGGCGTTTCAAGTTAACCCTGGGTGGTTTGATCGCAGTAGACATAGAGAGGCGAGAAGGCCGGCATTGAAGCAAATGGATACGGTGGATAAATGTAGTAGACATCATCAGTTGTCTTTCCGTGATACTTGTACAGATCCGCACAGTGTCGCGATGGGGCGAAGACCTCGCAGTCCGTGCCGTTGTAGTAGATGTTGCACGTGCATTTGTAGGATCCTCAAACATCGGCTTATTTATGCTCTCGAGTGGCAGGGGTGTTGGAAATAAAACGGAAAAAAAAACTTGATTGAAGTTCTTGTATCCTACCTGGGAGATTCGTGCAGTTTCCATTCCCAAGACCTGCACCACAGGTGTTTGGATCGAGACACTCGTCGATGTCTGCGCAGTTGAGACCGTCGCCCGTGTAGCCGGGTTTGCAGAGGCAGTGAAGCTGGCCTTCAAAGATATTATAGCAATATTTCTGCAAACCATTGAAGATCTGACATTGCGCATTGAAGTCGCAAGCGATTGGCTTTGAGACGAGCGTCCCATTCGTGCAAACATTCGAGACTGCGCAGTTTTCTGTCTCCCACGGCACGTCGGCTGGATGGGCATTCCCATTCGCATCATTGCATCCACAATCCTACATCAATAATGTGCTTAGTCACTTATATGACTAACCTCAATGGGAATACACACGATTCCATCGATGGTGGCAGCGGACTTTGTGTTGTCCACGACAAAACCATAGTCGCAGACGCAGTTCTCAAAGCAGGCTGACACCGTAACTACATTAAACCAACCCAAAGCGTTTGTACCTCCAGTGCAGTTAATCGTGAAGTCGTGATCGGCACAAGACGGTTGGCATGAACTGGCGCAGCTGGAGTAGGTCGAAGAGGCCGGGCAGGTCACCGGGCAGTTTAGGGCTGTGCGCCAATCCGTCAAGAGGGTTCCTAAGGTCATGCAATCTGTTTGAGAGGAGAAGGTCTACCGGGAAGACCAGCCTGGCACTCGGTGGCGAACGCCGTCAACACGGAGCATTTTAGCGAAGGTCGATGGCAAACATCGAATAGGCACGAATCATAGGCGTTCTAAAGGCCAAGGCGAGCAGAAAGTTTCGCTTCTCAAAGTCGAACCTGAAGCTTGGTTGGATTCACGGTGTCCAGAGCTTGGCAGGCAGCAAACGGCCCTTGACCATTCTTTGCATCAAAAATCGCGGAGCAAAGGCCAATTGCTTGTTGATAGTCCTAAACTCAAAAATTGTCGGTCGGTTTTCTTTTTAACGTACACAAGCGGTGGTCTGATTCTGAAGAATCCAGCCGGACAGGCACCCATCAGCTTTCTGGTTTTTCGTCTCAAAGTCATCCGTGATCCAAGAGTCACCGAAGAGAACTGCGTCCGCCATTGTCGCCGAGCAGTTAAAAACATGACCTTGCGTGCCATTCCTAGAGTGGAAAAGTTTCAACATTTGCGCCTACGCCCAAATGAAGTCGTCCGTGCAGGTGCTGTCGATGTTACCTGCGAGACCGGACAGCGTGTTGACGCCTCGAAACTCTGGCACATCGGGAATGTCCAGACAGAGGGTCGTCACCCACATGCTCACTTTCACTAGCTCGACCGACTGAACCACAAGCGTTGTTCCCGTCCACTCGACGGCAATCTAAAAACTGATTCTTTGTTCTTTTTTGATCTCTTCAGCATTGTTGGTAAGCAGACTTGTTAATAAACTCACTTGCCAGTTGGTTCGATTCGGATAATAAAATGGAATCGACGTGAAGACTCCATTCACCCATACATTGAAGGTTTTAATGTCGATCCGTTGAACGTGGATCTTCTGTCCAAAGAACACCACTTCTGCCTCGCCGATTGTTGAAAGGCTACAAAGGGTTTTCAAAAGCAATTTTGGTCGGTCTCTTCATGAACTCACGCAGAGCTCCATGTTTGCAATTCGCTCTTTGCCTTGACTGAAAAGTCGTGAAAACCACCAGCGAGTGTCGTTGTGGGCTTCGAGAAGATGTATGGACAGGTTCCCTAAGCACTGTTTCTAAACCCTTTCCAACTAACCATGTAGTCATAGTAAGTGCCATCGAAAGTCGAGTAATGTGGATCGCCGATGATGCAGGCTGTGCGAAGTCGAGCGTCACAGCCTTGTCCACTGTATGGATTTCCTGCATCCCAGAAGTTTGAAAGCTTTAAGTTCCCAAACCCGAATAGCCAAGGTTACAGGCGCAGTTCAATTTGTGGCTGGCGACATAGCAAGTTGCATGAGGACCGCAAGAATTCGCTGCGCATTCCAGTTTCTGCTCGCAGTTGGTGCCGGTCGTGTCGTCAGGGCAGTTGCAGCTAAATTTGTTCCTTTTCCTTTAGCGGTTAGACCAACCGATAAGTGTTAGCACTCATTGGGATGCAGGTTCCGTTGTTCTGGCATGGGTCGCTCCAGCAGACGGTGCAGTTGCTCTGCGAGTCGGCCAGCTCTCGAGCTTTGAGTTCGGCACGTAGTTGAGCAATCAGCAAGTGAGGAAACGACGACTGCGTCTCGCAGCAAGCCTCACTGTCGCAGAAATCTCTGAAATCTTGATTCCATCTCTAAAATGTAAAGCAAACCTTTCTGCATTAGCAGAGCTCAATTTAAGAGCAATGACGAGAAACAGCAACCTCAGAGTGCACCGAGAGCCGACCATAGCTACCGTAGTAGATCGCTGTGACGCCGCCGAAGTATGGTGAGGGTGTGTCCGCTAGTAGGCGGTCTTATATCCTCCGCGCTTATCTGTCTGCAAGAAGAAGCAACGTGGCGGCATCAAGTTGATGTATGGGCGTTGTGAACTTTCCAAGGACACTCTCTAGGCATCGTAGTTCCCAAAAAGAAACGCCAGTCTCAGGTGTCGACCGAGACAAGACCAGGAGGGTTCCGCCAATGCTTTATCGTAACCCAAAATCCGATAAATTCGAATATTTTTCATTAGTACATAGCTGATGCGTCAGAATCACGAACTTCGTTGTCGAATGAATTTCAAATTGATTGCAATGAGACCTTCTCCGCAACACGTTTTGATTAAAGTCGAATCTTCGTCGTTTGTTCCGTGCTCCTCTAGGGACAGTCGGCCTCGTCGGTGCGCATTATCCTTGACAAAGAGTACTGTAGCGTGGACAAAGGAGCCCGTTTCGGGAGAGCAGCGCGCCCCCAAGTGTTTATCGCATGCTCCCCTGACGAATTCTTCCGTTGAACCTTGGAGCGACCACACGTTTCGACTTTGCGGCGGGCCGAGACGACGAATCATTTACTAGGAATCAACGTGGTCACCGCCTTTCCTCAAGAGCCCTTTGGGTGTGTCCGTTTCCTTCTTTTCAGCGGCTCAAGTTTCTTTTGCTCACAAGTTTACTGTCGCGAAGCAAGAGTTGACGGAGATCGTAGAAAGGGTTTCTTCTCTTTAAAGGGAGGAGGTACATGAGCTTCAGCAATAGGCTTGTTCAGTATATGTATTTGTGGTATGAATCTTTATTTCAGTGAGACCTCCGTGTGCCCTTTCTTAGAGTCCGAATTTATCGATGCAAAAGCACCCCGTGAAACATCGGCATTCATAGCCTTCGACGCAGGCCGGGTGTCCGGGACCGCAGCGAACTGCTTTCGTCCCCTCAACCAGTACCATTGTCGCGCCCAGGCAGCACGCGAGGAGAAAAATGACGAGCACACCTCCTTGCATAACTCGTTGTCTGAAATCTAGCGTAAATAATATGTACGTGATGTTCGTAAAGTTATGCGATGAAAAGAGAGAAGAATG
Organism: Poikilolaimus oxycercus; assembly: GCA_034700245.1. NCBI lineage: Eukaryota > Metazoa > Nematoda > Chromadorea > Rhabditida > Rhabditidae > Poikilolaimus > Poikilolaimus oxycercus. Next base: position 5,656 of record JAQIXL010003133.1, on the reverse strand, counting down.
CATTGTAAGAAGGAAAGCAGGAGTCTGTGGAGAAGAACGGGGGTTTAATTGAAGGAGTTGAGAAACTGTCAGTGCGCTCAAAAAGCGTTTCAAATACATTGAGATTCGCGCTACATCATCTGTCGTCATCGCGTCACTCACTTTGTTAGAACTAAGCGGGCTAATGGAAGAAAGGGAAAAAAGAGAAGACTTCAACTCCTTGCTCGATGAGAGCGGCAAGCTTGTTGAAGGAGGGCTCCCGTGAGCAAAGAGAAAATTGGTCGTAGCAAGGCTAGGCATTAGAAGCTGATTTGACGCCGCTACGTCATCGACACTTTAAACAGAAAATGGTTGTGAAGGGGTGAAAGGGAGTCAGTTTCACGCTCTTTTCTGGCTTTATCACCAAAGGAAACTTCCCCCTTTTCTCGCCCTTTGGGCCTTTACCGAGATAGAAATTCATTGTTTGGTTTTAGACACTACCTTATTGATCGAGATGAATCTAAAGGTCATTATTATCCTCTCACTTATCAGCACGACTTCAGCTTCGTCCATGTTCGAATGCTTTCCAGTTGGAAATGGATATCCCTGCCCACCTGGGTATACTTGCAAGTGCTCGATGCCTGGCTGGTGCATCTGTTTCGAAAACCGCGGCCGTAAGCGTCGCGAGGCGTCCCCCTTGGCTCTGAACAATCCCTTCAGCCCTTGATGACTGAACCACAACAATAAATGTGTAACGCCCGCCTTTGTCTTTTGCCGCAAAAGGATTCCACTCCTTTGACTGTTGCCGTCAAGGCAGAGGCGGCTGGCCTCGATGACCGGCTGCGCTGGTCCGGAGACTTTGGCTCTTCCGCCGCAAGCGCCCCCATCCTTAGACCCAGTTCTCATTGAGAATCAAAAGTTGCCGGGGAAACGGCGAATTGGCTAGTGATCATCGTAGCGCTCGGCATGCTGAGCTACATCGTTGTCGCTTTCATAAAGCACCGGTTTGACGTCTTTCTTTCGTCCAATCTTTTCTTGATCAGGACACGCTTCACACTCTTCAACCCCAATCTTAATGCCTTGATCAATCGTCTCTTGGCGGTCCTCTTCCTTGAGCGTTCCTTTCACTTGCTAAACGTGACATTGGAATCGAGTGAGAATGCGTTTCTTCAATCGCTGAGCGCGTGGGCCCTCGAACAACAACACGTAATGGATCCGACTTGTGAGTGATGCGTCTAAATGAATTGCCGAAAATGTTTTCAGCTTATGAATTATTGCGATTGAACGCTGGAAAGCCGCCTACCATGGACGCAGCTACGTGATTCGACAAATGCCTGGCTTTTACAATACAAGGGCGCCTCACTGGCTGCAGTATGCCATTCTTGTCAAGCTTTTAACCACTCTCAATTACAGTATCTGCTAGCGTCGGTTCTCGTTTATCAGACGAAAAACAGTAAGTTATGATACTGATTCAGAAAAGTGTTCAGAACAATTCCCTCCGTTGGTCTTGGGGATCTTCGCCGGAATTCTAGGCTCCTTTGCCTTCATTGTAAGACCATTTATGTCCCTTTGTGAACGACATTTCAAGATTCATCTGGCTGTCGGCATTGTTCTCTACGCGGCGCATCGGGACACGCTCGCCCAAAGAGATCATTTGGGCGCGCATCAGTATGTATGTGCGCAATCTCTGCATCATGAACTACAGCGAAATCATTGTGTTCAGGTCCAGAGCCTCAACTGGAACACGGTGTTTGTTGGGCTATCGCTGGGCGTTTTGGCCTTCTTGCTGGTCTACGCTGCTCGGCATGGCGTACGCGTTTGAGGAAGAACGCCTCAACCAGTTGCAACCGAAGCTCAATTTACAGAAATATTCATTGAAATGTAGGACCGACTTGTCGATGACAGCTTTCTAAATGCAAGTTGGGTGGGGTCAATTGTTGCAGGCGCGTGATAACTTGTGCTCGTCGGCCGTCTCTAGCCTGTTGGTTGAAGTGCTTGAATGTACATTTTGTTTTATTTGATCTCTAGGAAGTTCGTCAGCTGCTCGCGTCTTCGCAAAGGCGAACAAGCTTAGAAGCCTTATTAGAATCTCGGATACTGACGAAATGCCAACGTTTCATCTTCGACGATTCTCAGCAAGAATGGTGCTCCATCGACGATCGATCTCTTGGATGCGGAGTTACACTTCATGAGCATACTCGATAATTCTAAAAGAGAGATTGGAACGCAGATCATTCTAGCTAAAAAGAGATCGCCCTCAACAGTGCCCTTATTTTTTAGTTTCCATGTTTTCCTTTGTGTGTCTCTCATGTTCTTCGTGTAAAGCTTTGTGAAAAAGGGAACAAACAAAAAGCACGTCACAAACGCTTTCGAAAACGCTCGCTCCGGCGGCTCGTATACGTCAGTCAACACATTTTCAGCGTCCATTTACTTTTAGATTCTGGCAAGACGATGAGCGTTACTTTAAATACATATTTTCATGGCGCCAACCATCATCCCGTTCTCGCAGTACTTATGCTAAACATGTTTCCTGGAGACGCAACATTTTCATTTATTCTCTCAATTCAGTGTTATAGTGGGCAGCATAAGCACTCTCTGGAGAACTCGTCGCAGGCACGGACGAAAAGACCACGCTTGCGGCAGTCCTCTGGACAGAAGAACGGGCAAACTGCAAATTTTTTTTAGGAAAACAATCCTGACTGACTTATAGCATTTTCTGGAATATCCGGGCCGACTATGATTCCCTCGTGGCAAGTCATTGTATAGGCCGGCAGCGTGACAATGAGCGATTGAATGACAAGAAGCGCCAGGTAAGCAGCCATGTCGACGGAGACTTCTCCCGTAAGCGAGAAGAAAACGGGAATGTGCTGTCGGTAGTGTTTCAAGAGTTTTTATGCTGTTGCTGACGACACACCTCCCGGCGAGCGGGAGACGCCTTCCTCGTTTTCTGAATCTTAAGATGTTCTCCCTCCCCCTACCCACCTCATTATAGCGCGGGAAGGCTGACAAGCCCTTCTTGGAATGAAAAAGTGAAAGGAAAGACTTGTGTTTGGGTGTTTGGCTCGGAACGTCGGCCATGAATCATCAGACCTCGGAACGGGTAGCTGGGGGAGCAACATAAAATGGAAGCGTCTGCATCATTTCTTGTATTTGCCCGCTTCCCCTAGCGAAACTCGGCCGCAAGTCCCTTCCCGCGCTACGATGAACGTCTTGCCGCTCTTGTGGGTTCTAAGTACGTGTTCTCACATAATGCGCTTTCATAGGCTCCTCGCAACGGCAAGCAGCAGCCTGCCCGTGAAGCCAATCGAAATGTGCTCCAGTTATTTCGTGAAATTGCGTCAAAGGCTCGTCTATTCCGAAGGTGAGTGTCCTTCAAGAGGAAAGTTCTATTGAATTCAGTCTGCCGGCTGTGCTGCGTCGACTACTGCCGTGATACGATCCCTTCGGCTGGTACGACTGGTGTCTGCAAGGAGGAAGGCACTAGAATAAGCAGTTGCGTCTGCCTGCCCATCACGGAGCCCCATCACTCGAGCAACCCCCAGCCCATCACGGAGCCCCTTCCCTCGAGCGACCCTCAGCCCATCACGGAGCCCCTTCCCTCGAGCAACCCGCAGCCCATCACGGAGCCCCTTCCCTCGAGCGACCCTCAGCCCATCACGGAGCCCTTTCCCTCGAGCAACCCGCAGCCCATCACGGAGCCCCTCGTCTCTGAACCTTCCGGGGCATCACCGCTTAACTTTATTGGTGCCTTTTTCATCGCCTATGCGTTTTTGTATTCGTGAGAAAAGGAATGAATGATCATCGTGCATACTGCGTTTAAAAACACTCATAGAGTTCATAGTGTAAGTGAAGAAATGGTACGTTTTTATTGAACGTACCAATCGAGTTGAAAAAATCAGCTAATATTGGAAGTTCTTATGGGCTATTGTCCAATCATGGGAACATCAGAAGAGCAAGGAAAGGGATGTTTGAGGTTTTGAGGTTTTTATTATCAACTTCGTGCACGTGACACGACCCAACAATGAGTTAACACGGGAGCCTTGAGTGAGGACGGGTCCTGACGGGCAAGAAGGCGAGAGTTTGAGTCCACGTAGCCCCGTGTTTCGTGTGTGTTAGGAAAGGGAGAAGGGGAGGGAAGCCTAAAGGAGGAAGCCTGACCACACGCCGCCACCCGGAAGGGAGCGCGCGGGCCAAGTCCTCGATCCTTCCGCCTCCTTTCCCGACTCGACACACGACCGAGATGTCAGGCGAGGGAGAGGGAGATGTGGCTCCTTACGTCTCCGCACCTTTGCCTAGAGAGCGCCCTCGCTCGAGAAAACTTTACAGCTTAAAAAGGATAGGAGCCGAGCTCCAGAGAGAAATTTGGTAGGGCGCTCTAGGCGAACGTCGGGTCTTCTTGACTGGCACGATTGCCGTACTCATTTTGTAAAATGTTTTTTTTTGCTGTAGCCCACGAATAGAATTGTGGCGTGATTCTGGAAGAAATGTCCAGTCACCATTCGTACACATTTTTGGTGGTATATTTTTGCAGTGAGGAAAATGCGTGCGTCACAGGGAGGGAAGAGAAACGAGGAGAAAGGGGGTCTTCACGAACAGGGCCAAAATCTTCAACAACTTCTGACAGGAGGTAAAGAACCAATTTCCACTCAAATGTAGACCTGATTCCCTTCTTGGCTGCGTTGATTTGGAGAGGCCATTTGCCAACATCCCAATAGATGGCCTTTTATTCATGTCGTAATCAATAAGAACGGCGAAGATCACAGTACTTGCAGCTGGAAGTGGCGTTGCCAATAACGACGTCTACTTGATGAAGCAGTAGTGAAAAGCGTAGATGACTCCGGGGATGAAGAAGCAGCACGTCAGACACCAGCAACAACACACGGCCGGTACACAACGACGCTCCTTGTACCAAATAGCTAGGAACTGAAAAGCAAATAAACAAGGCGTCCCGCGTCCCGCTTCACGGAAAGACTTACCGGCAAGAAGAGAACGAAGAGGGCGAGGACGATCTTCTCGTCGTCAGCCATACTGCCTTCCACCTTTGAAGGCTCGCCTTTCGAAGACTGTGAAGGTGGCAACGCCCGTCTGTGCACTTTTATTCCTTCCCTTGCCCCGTCCCGGATGTGTTTCAGATTTACGGCAAGGCAAACGAGAGACGCTTCAAGATATCATTCACACGCCCATGTGGCTCTTGGTTATTCACGTTTTCACAAGTTTGCACCAGCGGAAACGCCACATCATGTGCAATTTTGTCTGATGTCTGTCGGTCTGATTGTGAGCCATCGAGAGAAGCGAACCAATGTAGCAACTTGCACTGGCTATGTAGTTCGATTAGAAATCTTCACCGGCACCGCTAGCGTACTGCGTTCAAGATACTCATCACACTATTTGAACCAGCTGGAACCGTAGCTCACTTAAGACGGCTTTTCTCGATGAGCATCCAACCGAAAATTGATTAGCAGAAATTTGTCGAGTCACTCCTGGAAATATTGACTTTTGGCTTTCCAGAACACTATAACTTCAAACTAAAGCCGCCGAGTATCTGCGTTGCAAAGTCGTGCCAGGTCAACAGCTGCAGAAACAAACTTGCAGTGTCACAGGTGACCAGACACCTCGGAATGCTACAGTAGCCCATTTTAGGCCACCCCGGTTCCATGACCAAACCCCGGCGCCAGTACGCGGGAAATGGTCGAACGAA
>JAQIXL010003132.1:0-11089 GCA_034700245.1 Poikilolaimus oxycercus | reverse complement strand
CCGCATCGAAATCGGTTGAGTGGTGTGCGATAAATCGACTTTCCTAATTGCCGGAATCAAATGGAACACCCTGTACATACTTTGCTCTCATTTCACTGCAGGCTGACGTTTTACGACGGCTGTCCCGGTTTCTGATTCGAATCAGGAGCTCTTTGCCCTTGAGAAAAAGACGGCGGTCTGGATCGTCCTCAGTGGGCGTTTCGTCTTCATTCCCCGGATCGCCGTCGTCCACCTTCTCCAGCGTCAAGCTCGGACCGTTAACGGCAATCACGCGGACTCCAGCCTCGAGACCAATGCCGCGAAGAGCAGCAAGAACGACCCGCTCAAGGGGCGAAATCCCATCTCTGTTAGGCACCACTTTGCAAGAGTGCAGAACATACACGCGCTTTTGCTTGGAACTAATCCTAAGGATCTTATCGGAGAAGCCATCGGAGAAATGAAGCACCTGAAATTTTATAAGTCGGCGATGAGGACGGAAATAATCATTCTTATTCTCCTACGATCTCGCATTTCGCAGCTTCTCACGGCTTTGTGAACGGAAAAGCTGTATTGAATGGAAAAAAATGTTGATTTGAACTTTGACTAAGAGAGTGAGAGGTGGCACTTCTTTGATTTCGAACGATCGACTTTGAACTCTAATTGTAAGAACTGCCGTAGACGCACTGAGAAGCGTGATCATTTTAGACGCGCGCCTTTTCATCCCGAAAATAAGACGCAGATAATTTTCATCAGAGCGCTTTGTGCATCGGCCGGATTATTCTTATTCAGCCTACATCGCCATCGGGCAGTTGGTATGTGGCCTTGGTGACGATGGGCGGGAGATTGGACAGCCGTTTCTCTGAATGCGGCTTGAGCGAGGCAATGCTCGACGTCGACGAGCGACGCATTGGGAGCGCCTTCAGCTTGCGAACTGCAGGTCGTCGATGAGGCCGATAGTCCGGGACGAACTCTTCATGTCGCGGTGGATGGGTGTAGAGGCGTAGAGGCAGCCGAGAGCGCACGTCGACAACAGAAGAAACAGTGACGCTCCAGAAGAGAAGAGAGCGCTTTTATGAAAGCTGAGAGACGAACTAACGCTCTTCGTGCTACCTCATAATCACATGAATAATCATTGCACATGCAAGAGTCACGAAAAAATTCTCACCAGGTTCGGTTCTGTCATAACCTAGTAGTGTCGTTTCGGTGAGAATATGACAAGATACGCTGAAAGATCTGATGAAGCTGATTGTGAGTTCAACATTCCAAATCTTTAAGTGAAAGCAGTTGTGATCAAAACGAGAAATAAACGTGCATTTTTTTGATCGAATTGCAATAATCCTCCGAGAACGGCGAAACAAAACACATCGGACAAAATCGCATCACCTCAGCTGGACAATTTTCTTTGCTTTGGGCAATAAATCATGACTATTTGTTGATGGTCATAGTTTCGAAAACTAACTCAAAGCAATATTTGAGATTCCACGCAGGACTTGCGGTGCGGTAGTGAAATTTCAGGTCTATTTAAACAGTTCCGAGAAACTCCACAAGAAAAATATTTCTCTTTTGGGAGTGAGAGAAGTAAGATGTTCAGATGGTCTAGCGCAACATGCGCTAGACCGCATGCCTCTCTTGCGCGCAATTGCCTCTCTTGAGTTCCACGATTTAGAAATCTTCAGTCTGACCTCAAAGCATTCTTTTTCTAGTCTCTGTTGTCTAGTAGTGGGGTCGAGCATCTTGCGTCTTATAAGGAGCAATTTCCCTCGCCGTATCGCCTTCACGCAGCCAACACAACCCTGTTTGCAAGATGTGTGGTAACAAAAATCTGCTTAGTGCCTTTCTCGATGTCTGAGGTGAATCGATTTTCAGAACTGCGTCAAAATACCAGCCCATAAAAGTAAAATTATCATAATCATCATTTTTTCGATGGTTTCGGTTTCCGATATATCCACATCAGCGCAACTTGTCTTCCATGTCCAAGCGTGTCCAAGCGTTGAACATTACAGCGAGATCGTTAAGGTCTTCAGCCACGGTTATCCATCTTTACGCGGTGTGGTTAGTAATCTCGAAAGCACCACCAATTTTAAGGTTGAGCAAAGAAAAGATAGACCTTTGCAAATTACTAAGATGCTAAAAAGCGTTCCATTTAGATAGTAAGCGTTTTGAAAGGTGTCGTCTTCGTTGAAGGCTACTTTCCAGACGAGATTTGATTTTAATCTTTCTAAAATTAAAATTTCAATCGGTTTCAAGTGCGTTTCTTCTTTTCCGATGAGGCCATGCCATCTTTACTAAATAGCAGCCAACAAGCGTGATTATGAGGCACACACTTTTGATCCATCTAGATTTTTACGTTTTTACGCTTATCGTTCCACTATCAACCTCGAGTGTCCTCTGGACAGGCTTCCACATCATGGTTCATAGTTTTGGGAAGCTTCTTGAAAGCTTCGAAGAAGAACCGCGTGGATCGCCTTTCCATTTGTTTGTTAAGACAGTACGACGAAGCTTGTTGAGTCATTTCAGCGATCTACGCAAGCCTTTCCGAGTCCTGAGGTCCCATCACGTGTTGCACTGAAATGCAATAGAAGTGGGCATGACAGTTCACAAGTTGCTCGTGCAGGTTATCTCGTCAAAAGCTTCAAACAAAATACAGTCAAAAAGCCTTTCAGTTCCCGCCTAACAATAAGAGTTACTAAACCCAAGTGGCCAGGCCAGCCTGGCCAGAAGCCGTGCATGAATTTCGTTAGATTCCGCGAGGCAGAAGCTGCAGAACTGTCGGAGGGATGAGTGGTGAAGACAAACGTGAAGAGCGTCTTGAGCTTTGAATAGCCTTGGCACTTCTGTCTAGCAAAGTTCCCGCTGTCACGCAAGTTCAAGAAAATTTAAATGAGCGTGAGTGCGCCCCATCTTGTTGAATGTTTCAGCCAAATGTACAACTTGGAAGAACTCTGAGCCCCTTTATTCCGAGGAAGCAACGAAAGGGAGGGCAGGGTAGGAGCGGCCTTCTCAGGGGAATCGGACATCTTCGTCGTCGGCAACCACTTCCGGAGCCTTAAACTTTCAATGAAGATTGCCATCAAAATTTGGAAACAAACCAGAGGGAACCGGCCCGGGTAGAGCGGCTTCGGACGGCGACCAAAGCCGGGGCCGGGGTGACGGAAGATGTCGTAACCGGGATGGCGGCTAATGGGACCGCCGCTGGGGATCTGCCAGGTTTCATCTCAGCTTCATCTCTTGTCCAATACCTTGACGCTGTTGTCGCCCGAGGACGGCAGCAGGCTGCCTTGCGGCCTATAGCCGGAGTGGTTCGGACGGAGGGCGTTTCGGATTTTGTAGAGGATGTACTGGTAGTACAACGAGTTGCCCTGAAATGTGAGGTATTCGCGACCCTCAGTATTTCATTTAGTGGCACAATGGTCATGGTAAAGAATCTGGTAACAAAGCCGCAAGCTCATTTCATTTTTGCTTCGCTCTCCCGCAACACCTTATTCTGGTTGCCAGTAGAAGACGGGAGCAGGGGGCGGCGAGGAGGCAGCCTCGCTCCGCTGATGTCAGGGTCCGGGAACCTCGCGCCGATGCCGTTCGAGGGCAGCAGGCTCTCATGCGACGGCCTGTAGCCGTTGCTGTCCGAGGACGGGAGCAGGGGGTGGCGCGGAGGCAGCCTCACGCTGTTGCCGTCCGAGGGCAGCAGGCTGCCAGCGGCGGCCTATAGCCGTTGATGTCCGAAACGACGAAGTCCCCGTCGTCCTCGCTGCCTTCTCCGAGGGGCGCCATCGCGGCCTGTTGAAGCTTCTGCAGGTCGACGGGGGCGGCGAGGCTGAGGCCGACGAGGCAGCCGAGGCCGAGGAGCAGGAGAGCCGGAGAGGAGAGAAGTCCCATCGCAGGAAGTCGGCAGACGAAGCAGGAAACACACTGAGCTCCCGTCAGTTGCAGAATTAGGTTGACAGAGATTCAAATTCAAAACATTTCCTTGAAAAGCACTTCGCAGATTCCGATTACTAGAAGAGTGACTTTTTTTTTATTTACCGAGCTGAAACGCTTCGATCAGAAAAGACCGTCTTCTAATAAAGTTCTCTAATGTTTTTTGTTCAACTTCTTCAAGAGAAGACTCGTTGCCCCTACCTTGTCGACCACCTCGCCGTGACGCCCTTGAGGGTACCGGCATTCAATAAAGACTCAAAATCTGCTCTGTGACTCTAAGAAAGCCACGACTTCTCCGCACAAAATAGTCACATTTGTACAATCAGTCCAATACAAGGTTATTCTGCCACTCGAACTGCCTCTCCGTTCCGTGCCACTTTCGAAGACAGAGACTTTCGTTGGGAAGAAGTTACAACTGTTTCACAAAACAATTTTATACATATGGCAATACATACAAAAAACAAGCGGGGAGTCACAGGGCAGCCACAAAGTGGGAGATCTCGAGGACGCCAGCCGTCGCCTCGAGGCCCACGGGGACGATCTCCGAAGTTGGCAGAACGAATTCGCGCTCATCGTCCTCTTCCGAGGCGAACTCGAGGGTGTCGGCGAGCGGGATGCCGATGTTGAGAGCGTAGCGATCAGACGTGCCGCCAATTTCCTCTAAATATTGCAATTGAAAATATTCTCTATTGCTTCTCACACTACCTTCCACGCTAGGTCCCTTTGCCTCATAGTGCGCACCTCGGCAGTCGGTCATCGCGTTGGCCACTCGCTCTGCGACTGCCATCTGCGAGGATTTTGTTTTTAAATTTAAGGCTCACGAACCAGCTCTTCGCTCTTCTCTGGGACTAGGACTTGCTGCGCGTAGCAGTGAAGGCTCACATAGGCCTTCGTGCACGGCTGATGGTCTCGAAGGAACTGCGCCAGAGACGCCGACTTCGGCTCGGACTCGGGATGAGGTCCACGGTAGGCCTCGCTGAATGATTTTAGAGTTTCATTTGGTTGTCGTAACTTACAAGTCCGGGTCGTTGGGCGAGTCTCCGTCTCCCCACTGCGTCTTGAAGTTTCTAAAGCAAAAATCTTCCATTCTGAATTCTCACAAACCGATTTAGGTCGACGCCCTTTGTCGACGGGTTCCGCGGGTCTGCCGGCGCCGCCATATTCTTTCTCCAGAGACGATCAAAGAGCCTGCTGTGCTCATAGCCATCCAGATAGAGCTAAATATTTGTTGCTTCTTCTCTATTCTAGGCAACATACGATGAGAATAATGAAGAGGTCGATTTCGCGAAGGAGCCGCTGATCCTCGGGATTTCGACATAACTAGAATCAATGTTACAGTACCTTCATTCTGGTTTTCGCTTCGAGTACCTCGGCGATCAAGTAGAGAGCAGATGAGGGAGCAATCCACTCGCGGCCGTGGATGCCCGCGTCGACAACGACGACCTTCTTCGGCTCTTTCTATGGAAATCCAAGCTGTACGAGTAACTGTCAATTCAAGCGGAAGCACCTTCATGAGCGGTATCTCGCGATTCTCTGTCGTCTTGCCGAGGCTCATGTATCGACAGAATGACGAATTCTCGCGGCTCACAGTTTTAGCGTACTTGTAGATCTTGAAAAAAATTGCAAGATAATAACAATGACGAACGTCCCCGTAAGTGTGATAGGAAGCCAAGTCGAAGTTGGCGTATCGGCGACTGACGATCATACCAGGACGCACCTACAAATACACCTCGTCCACTCATTTTGGAGGCCATCTCTCTTTGGTCACTTGGTGGATTTCTACTGGCTCTCATAATTTGCTCTGGCTCGGTCGTTTTCTACTCGTCGCTAGCCTCTCTATCGGCGAGATCTCAAGTAAGACTTTCAAAAGGAGCACTTTCAGTGCCATTCTCCGGATCATTTTAGGTGTCCAAGACTTATTGTCAGGTCTGTTGCTAAAACAGCCGAGTTTTGTTCCAACGACATCGGCAATGACAGAAATAAGAAACCCATTGGTCGTTTGGCGGCTTCTTCGGGCCATCGTTACTCGAAAGGGAGGAAGAGGAGCTACCAGCCTGTTGAAGTTTCTTGAAAAAGCTGAACTGAATAGAAAACCCGAGCACGCGACGGTCCTCCAAAGAGAAGCTCCCTCAACTCCGTCAAATTGCCGTTGCAGGTCTTCTGAGCATAGGGATCTTCGCCCTTGAAGCAGTCGCGGATCTTGTCGGCTGATTTATTAGTGGAGTTTTTGCTTAAGAAAGTACCCGCGCTATCGAAGTCCTTTGCCTTTTCCTGCAAAGCTGCGAAGATGCTGACAGGCTGTTTCTTGGATGAATTAGGGCTAAAAAATGATAAAATTGGAATCGCAACCGTGTCGTGGACTTGGCCGTTTGTGTGTCATCCGAGCGCTGTGTGGGAGACGTCTTCACCGAGCCCTGCGTCTTGTCCGTCGTGACCTCTTCGCCAAAGCTGAATTGATTTTATGTGAATGTTCAGTGAAAACCGACCCCGTGATTTCATTTATGATGTCCTTGAGATATTGACGATACTGCACTTCGGCTTGATTCGCTCCGAGGTTCGTGTGCACGCGGAAATTCTTAAGGCCCTCGTTGAAAATATCCCTCGCACTGAATTCTCGTGCGTTGTTTTGTTGAAATTTCTGTTACGTTCGGCAACGGTCGCCGCGATGACGAATGCTGATGAGAAGCTGCTTCGCCTTGATGAGAAGGGCACGGTCGGGCTCGGGGACGTCCTGTCCAGGATCGACATTGTCGCCGTTGACGAAGGTGAAGTGGAAGCTGTTATCGCTGCATACGGCGTGAAGGCCAGCCATGAGGACTTTCTCGATTGGAAGAATCATGTCGCTGAGAGCGCTTTCATTGGAAAAGATAATTTACGCTCGAGTTTTTTCCTGTGGCTGCGGCAGAAACTTCGGGAAAACGAGACGGAAAGCGATTGTCTGAAATCTGCGCTATCTGTCGTGCCAAAAGCGTCTTTTGTGCTCAATCCCAATAAAAATTCTTGTTCGATGCCTTTTAAGAAAGTTAAAACCTCGAAAAAAATTGACACAAAATGGCATTCACCGCTGTTCTACATACTTCACCGTTCGCAACGTCAGTCAGTTTTCTTTTCTTAATATCTCTCAGTTTTAAGCATCACAGAACAATGCAGCGAATTGCTAACTCTTAACGACTGCTATTCATGTTTTCTTTCTCAGTTTGATTATGAGTGCGCCAGTGGAAGCACACAATTTTCATAAGGCTCTCCTCGCTCGCTAGTCATTTAACCCGCCTCGCCGTTCGGCAGCCGGTGTCGTCCAGTGGTGATGGCGGCCGGAATCGTCAGCGGGATGCGGCGTTGGTCAGCGCTCGCTGTCGAGATCGTAGAAGCGATTGATGAACGTCGTCCAGCCGGTGGTGGAAGCTTCCCCACTGCAGGTCGTGGATGAGACTTTCGAGGCCGACGAACGACGATGCATCTCGAAGGTGGTGGTGGTGGAGTTGAGCTCGCTGGAGAAGACGGCGGACGACGAAGACACTGACGTCCCGGAAGGGAATTGGTCCCTTTTAAGCAGTGCTTGAGACGATCCAACACTCTCCGACAACCCGAGAATAGTTGAAAAGGCGAGATGTAAGGCGATACTTGTCAAGCAATAAAAATTTGCTTTCTACGCCTTGATTTATTCACAGAATTCAAGGGAACTCTCAAAATTTTGCTATGTCAAAAGAAAACACAATAGCGTACAATATTTGCTTCAATTATTGCCTAGCTGACACCTCGAATTGCTTGTTGGTTTGCCTTGTAGATTCTCAACTCTGAGATAATGGAGCCGTTGTGAAAGTGGTGAATAAAAGATAAAGTTTAATTTTTCCCCAAAAATGTCCACATTGTACATTATTTCTGGACCGATTTTAACTCAGCCAAACGCTTTTGTGCTACAAAGTTAGGTGTTATTTTTTCCAAATAGACTTTGTTCGCTGCCGTTCATCGATACGTCTCGTTCTACAAGAAATCAAACAGAATACTAGCCAAGAAGTTATTTTTACAGTGGTCTGAATTTTTTTCTGCTGAATGGATTCCCATTTTGTGCCATATTTGTGACACGCTGGTTTGCATTCATCAAGGCGTAGACCTGTCCCTCGCCACTATCGTCTTTAGCGTCGCCAACAACACGACTTAGAGGTGTGTTGTGACAGAAAGCTGCTTATTACCTCTTTCGATGCCTGCGGGGAATCGATTTTCTGAAGCGGAAAACCTTCCCTTGCAATGTTTGCAATAGCAAGTTTTCTCTTGGCAATTTTGGCATCATCAACTGCGGAATCTGTCCTGTATTGCAATTCTAACACGAGTTTCAAATACGACGGTGGAATCATCGACGTCTTCAGTAACGGCTATCCATCTTCTCTCGGAGTCGTAGGTAATCCCGGATGTACCATCAATTTTGAGGTAAAGCCGAATAATTCATATTTTTTTTTGAAATATGAAGTTGCAAGAAATTGCAAATGCTGAAAAAAAAACATTCACTTTAGACTCTCAGCGTGCTGACAGATGTAGTTTTTGTCGAAGGCTACTTCCCTGACGGAATTCAATTGATTTCAGCCAGTTACACGTATGCTCTCTTTTAATCCACACCGTTCTTCAGGTACACGTTCAACAAGCGGGATTATGAGGACACACACTTCTTAATCGATCAATACTTTACTCTCATTGTACCATCATCGACCTCGAGTGTCCTCTGGACCGGCTTCCACATCGTCGTTCACAGTTATGGTAGGGAATTGTGCCAATAATTTTCAACGAAAGAACTGCAGACCGAATCCCCAACTGTTTTCAAGACGACGCGATGGTGCTTGTCGAGACGTTTCGGTCTCGTTGGGTCTACGCACAAATGGGATACCTGGCCAAAAAGAGGTTTGCACTTATAAAACGATGGAAAGGTGAACAACAACAGACTCGACGACGCAAAGCCGTTGACTTGCCGATATTTCTTTCGGACATCGAATGCGACGCAGCGATTGCACTTTGAAATACTACTGGAAAAGCTAGAAGCACGTCGCGAGTCTTCTTTCAAGGCCGTATCGCAGTTCACCGTATCCTTCCTTTGGAATGGTACCCAGCTCGATTATTACGAGTATGCATCACTTTTTGCATTATTCCTTCAGTGTTCTTGACGACGTCGTACATGAACGTAGTTTCGACACTCTTGACGCTTCACTTGAACCACTGATGGTCAAGGCAGAATGTCCACTGTGCTTCGGTGTTTTCTTTTTGGCTTTTACTGTGATGGCCTACGAAAAACGAAGTGGTTTTTTGTTTTTTTGTTATTTTAACATTTACAGAGCAAGAGTGTAACTATCGCCTCTATGAAGGCGACTTCACTTGGGAAACGGGGCCTCTGATATTTGCTCCCTCTAAGCCACTTCCGCCATTCGATCCTTCTCTGCCCTACTTGGCTAATCAGGTCTTCATTAAAATTCAACGCAATGTGGTCAGCAAAACTGTTCAGGACTGCCGCTGGTTCATCCGCGTGCCGAATGGTAGTCAACTCTTTGCTGCACATGACGTGGCACTAGCCAGGGATGATTACTTCGGCGTACAACTGGATAACTCAACGGTTTTGGAAAGGTCTCGTTCGACTTCCAACATCGCATTTGAGGAAAAATTGCAGCATCTCGGAAGGTTTTGCATTTTTGAACTCAACTATCACGTGGACAACAAACGAAGTCGACGCTTCTGGAGGAGTATACTTCGAGTTGGAAATAATTGGTTGAAACCTTGATCGAAATCACAATTTGACGAGTCTGCAGATTGTGATTGTTATCGATGGAGTGCGCCACAGAAGACGATTGACGGTAACGAAATCGACGTCGTATCCAATCCCGGCAATTCGGATTCGGCACACCAAACAACTCGGGTCTACTGTCGGGCCATTCACTGCAGCTGGACGGTAATGGAACAATCTTCATACAGCTTGGCTGTTTAGCGCTCAATAAACGCAGAGAACAACTTTCTGCTTCGTATTCGCCATCATATTGAAGATGGCGACGTTCTGCGGATTGACGACGTCGAGGGCAAGACTCTACTAATGTGTGATGCATGCCCCTTTCACTCCCACACGATGCTTTAGTGTAAATGCTTCAGCATCAAAAATTGAAACTATTCTCAACATATCCAATCTTGTGATCCTTTTTCAATCGAAAGCGATTCGAATTTCAAATCTAACGACAGAAAATCGTTACTTTATTGTTGAGCTACGAGCCATTAGTCGTATGGAAGCTATTTGTTTTGCCAAACAATTGCATCATATACTTCAGAAAGTTTTAAGTCTCCATCTCAAGAAGTTTCGATAACCGACAGGGAATACCTTCTTCCTCTTACTTCAATTGTTGACAGCATCTCAATCAACACACAAAACGCATCCGAGACGGCTGTTTACTACATTTCGCTATACGATCCCACTCCCTACAATCCGGTTTCGCTTGAATTTCTTGTGTTCCATCAAGACAGCAGCGATTTCCTTGGAAGGTGGATTCATAGAGTTCCACGACTCAAGCAATTTTCAGCCTTGATGAAATCTTTCTTGCCGGATCTTCATCTGAAGGCCAGCATTTTAAGTCCGAGAATGGACTTTTAGTTCGACGTCTGACGCAAGCCAGATCCGATTTCTTCGCTTATGATCAACTCCTCCTTGTTATAACAAACCGTAAACGTCATTTTCTCAGGGAATTTCATATGGAAGGAACCCAAAACTTATGGCCACCACCATCACTTCTTTACGTGGACAAAAAGCGGAAGGTGTCGCTTCAATCCGGCGAACTGTGCTTACTAGCTGCACGTTCACTTCGCAACCATCCAAGTCTTGGCTTTTATGCGCCGAATCCTGATACCTTGGTTAGTGGAGCGGAAATTCGTCTCGTCGTTCATCTTCTGGGCTCCGATAACAATATAACTTTCGACAAGTTTTTTTTTATTTGAAACGTTCTTAAATCCACTAACAGATCCACGTTAATTTCGAAGGCATTCTTCCATCTACCTCAACATTTAGTCGCCCTGCAGCTGGATGTCGAGACGTCTTTTACAATTGATCTACTGTTTGTGGCCGATTGTAAATTCCTATTTCAAGAAGAGACGAACACATTTATTGGGGGCTGGGCATAAGTCTTGGCACTTTTTTGACTTTTGCACTCTTTTCACTAATTTTTGAAGGGGTTTCGCT
>JAQIXL010003131.1:0-11093 GCA_034700245.1 Poikilolaimus oxycercus | reverse complement strand
TGGGCGGCATAAAAACCTTATAGCAAAATTTTGGTCACAACGTAAGGATGGCTACAGCTTTCTATATAAGGTTAACATCTACGGTTCGCCTCTCACAAGTTTGAAGTTTCGTTTTCGTTTAGGAGGGAGAACTTAACGAGTCTCTGTCGAAGTAAAGACCTGCTTCAATGCTTTGCGAAAAAAGCAATGTAATAAAGACATCTACATACAGTGAAATCTGAGAACTCGATTCGACCTCACCCTCATTGCCTTCATTCTTGGTTTAGTACCTGCATTTGGCTGCCACTTTTAAAGAAAGGAAACTCCAGCCTGATGCCTTCTGTGACTACTTAGGTATTGAGTCACCGACTTCACAATACTAGTGAGACGAGAGATAGAAAAGCGATCTGTCCAGTCAAACGGAGTGGCTGAAAAAAGCAACGCGAACGCTATTAGTCATCCAACAAATTAGGTCAACTGCGTGTCGCCGCTGATTATTTGTTGATTTGCGACTTGGTTTGATCATAATCAAGACAGAGCGTCAGGCTTTGCACAATCTGGTTCCAGGGAATTTTCTATTGCATTAGATCGTGTGGCAGTTGTCAGATTCGTCGCTTACTTGGTTTTTGATTCCGTTGATTTTTTGGACGACCCTTTGTCTCGTGCTCTGAAAACGGACGGCTGAAAAACTTTGCGCTCGCAGTCTCCCATCCATGTTGATGAGGTCTTCTCGGGTATATAAACGCAGGCAGCCTTAGTAAAATCTAACGTCGGCTCTCGAAAGAGTGAGCGCGTCATTTGTCCAGCTTCTTCTTTTCATTGTATTTTTTTCAAAACTCTAAAGTTACGTCATTATTTTCATTAGTTATTGTACAATACATCTGCGCTACAACAACACGTAAAAATTTCAGAAAATGCTTGTGTATGTACACCGTTCTTCTTATCGTGACAGTTAGTCAGAAAGCGGTCACTGCATGCGCCGCTACAAGCGGCACCACAACCCCGTCGACGACTCCATCAACGTCTTCACCAACAACGACGACTCCGACGACGACCACATCAACAACAAGTTCGGTTTTTGTTCTCGTAGGATATCGTGCCCTATTGATGCTCACCTGAGATCTGCCTTCTACTAGTATCACTCATCGATCTCGCAAAGTTGAGAAGAAAGCCAGATTTGAAGGCGCCCTACCTTCCAATCGTGTTCCATCTTCCATCAGTCGTTTCCGGTCTTGGCCCCGATTTGAAACCGGAAAAAGTCAAGCATATTCACAACGTTTTTTTTGCAGCCGTCGGATGCCCAGATCTCACGTTTGTACCTGCTGATCCAGACGGGGGAATTGTTGACTTCACTCCGCCCACCGGCGAGATCAACGGCGACATGATCACTGTTACATGTCACCTTGAATAGATCGGTCTTTTTGTCCATTCAACTGTTGAGCAAAAATTGAACTTCATTTAGAAGTCGGAGCTAACGAGACTCGATGACAATGAGCAGCTAATGTAAGCCATTATAGCTGAGTTCTCCTTCTCATAATTGGACAACTTCTCCTGAATAAAAGGAAAAGGCGAAGAGGAGAGAGCTCGTCGACGAAGCGGGGGCGGCGAGACGAACGCGCTCTCGTTTTCACTGTTTGGGTGTAGATTTAGGTCAGAGGAAGCGTTGGTTGGCTGTGGCGTCACAAGCGAGAGTTAAGAGCGAGTTGTGAATGATCAACGAGATCTCAACTGATATATCAAAAGTGGTCGAATACCAGAGAACATTCGGATAGCATGCATTTCTGTCATTCATTTTTGGTTTCAAAAAAGTTGCACTTTGTGCGTTCGCTTTGTTTCACCTACGCGCCGAGATTTGGGATGACGCCACCGGTTCCGACGTTGAACGGGACGCGGCGAGAAGAAAAATCTTAACACATTAACGCGGATCCTGTGGGTGCACGAGTCGCCGCGTGGCGGCTCGTTGCGCCTCTCACTTTCCTTTCAAACTTTTCATTAACTTGCTTTGAAGATAAGTCTGTCTTGCAGAATAATGTCTCGCTTATTAGTTTTGATCATCCTCGCGATGAGCCACCAATCAACGGATGCGTGTGCTGCGACATTTACGACTGAGAATCCAACAGTGACGACGACCGCGGCTGTCACTACTCCCTCTACCACCACCCCTACGACTACAAGCTCAACAACTTCAACTTCCACAGCTCCAACTACGTCGACGTCATCAACAACTTCGACAACCTCAACCACGACTCCAACAACAACCTCGACTTCTACTTCCACGTCAACGTCGACGTCAACATCAACGTCAACTTCAACCTCCACCTCAACTTCGACATCGACCTCCACTTCAACGTCTACAACAAGTTTGTTTACTCGGGCTTTTTGAACGTTTCAAATTTCCACGCACCCAATTATTTGCAGCTGTGGCATGCCCGGATCTAACCTTCGTGCCGGCCGACCCGGGCGAAGGAATCGCCGACTTTACCCCAGCCACCGGATCCATTAGCGAGAACACAATCACCCTAACGTGCCCGAGCGGCGGTGCAGAGGCTGCCATTGATGTGAGTTGCTTGAGAGTTGAACTGACAAACTGGCAGCAAGCTTATCCTCAAGCTTTCAGCAAGGCGCCGGTGCGGATTCAGCAGTGTTGGCTTTTACGATGGACGGCACCGACGCCACGACCACACTGACTTGTACCAACGGGCAATGGATCTACACGGCCAACGACGGATCGACTCTAGTTGTCACAACGGTCCGTTGCATCTCGCTCTGAACGGCATGTTCTCCGCGGGCACGCATGCAAATAGGCAGCTTGAAGTAGCACTATGCCGAATAATAACTTTGCCTTTCATGACTTAATTTGCACGTCTGTCAAAGAAATCTATCACATCGATGTATTTTAACAGCCACGAGGAAAAAAGGTGCTTCTGGATGAGCCGAGGAAGCTGTTAACGGCAGAGCCTAGATATACGAGGGCGTTCTTCAAGTTGGCCCAAAAAAGACCAAGTGAGGTGCTTCAGTTGGAAGGACGCCTGCTCAGCTCTCAGCAGCTACGTCCAGTTCCATCAAAGGACCCTCTTGCACATGCTCACACCCCCTCCTCTCTTAGAACCTCAAGGGGATCGAGGGGGAGGGACCCTCTCGGGAACCTTCTGGGCTGCTTTTTTCGTCACTGGCATCAAGCCTGCGAAGGAGGCGCTGCATCTGAAGTTTCGCCTTTTGAAGCACAAAGAAGAGAAGGCGAAGTGGAGGAAGGGAGGGAAGGAGGAGGAAGAAAGGAAAGGCGGGCCGCGTGTTGTCGTCAAGGAGAAGCAGGGCGAGAATCAATGAGTACGAAGAATGGCGCCGTCCGCGACGGCGCTGCTTCTCCTCATTGGCCTTCTAGGCTTTCTTCCCCACCTCGTTCAAACCCAGTTCACGCGTGAGCAGCTCAACTGCACAGCCGACACTCAGATCGTGGACTTCCTCCTTCGTCCAAATGCTTACTCGAAGCATGGAGTGCCTCGTTTGTTTCTCCCTTCTCCCTCACTCCTGCTTCTTTCAGACCAAGGCGGCGTCGATGTGCACGTTCAATTTTGGATCCAGTCAATCACCTCGGTTTCCGAGGTTACGAGCGACTTTGAGGTTCTTTTTAGCCTGATTCTTTTCAATTTATTTAATGTCCTCCATCTCCGAGTATTGGTTGCAGTTGGATTTGTACGTGAATGAGTTTTGGCGCGACCACAACCTCGCCTTCACTGGGCTCAACGCTTGTCGGGTATAGGATTTTCATATCTTCGAGGCTTGTTTTGTCTCCAGGAGAATTTGAGTTTGAGCGACACTACCTTCAAGCGTCTCTGGACACCAAACACGTCGTTCGTGAATGTGAAGTTGGCGGAGATCCACGACTCGCCTTTCCACAACATCTACCTCACTCTCTACGCCAATGGATCACTCTGGCTGAACTATGTCCGCCCTTTCTTTCTAGCCCGACGCATACTTCAGAGAGTGAAAGTTGTCGGTCCCTGCTACATGAACCTCGAGAACTTCCCAATGGACGTGCAGTCTTGCGTCCTCACCTATCAAAGGTTGGAAACTCCTCAAAAAGAGATGGACTCAGTTTCATTTACAACAACGAACAAGTACGATTGCGATGGACTTCGGCCGAGAACCCGGTGTACGCCCTCGGCGACATTCTCTTGCCGGACTTCAGCATCAAACAAATCGCTGCCACTGTTTCCAACAAGGTCTTTCACAATATTTATGATGCAAGGAGAATGCTCTTTAGGTTCTTCCAACTGGTTCGTGGGACGCACTCCTTGTCACCTTCGTCTTTGAGAGGCGGTACACCTGGTACTTCCTTCAGGTTCCCTCACAGTATAAGAAAGAAAAGGGAAAGAATAGGCCTACATCCCTTCCTTCTGCATGATCTTTGTGTCGTGGGTGGCTTTCACTCTTGGTCCGGAAGCGATACCGTCGAGGACAATGCTTGGCGTCAACTCTCTCGTTGCAATCACCTACCAATTGGGGAACATCATGCGCAGTCTGCCGCGTGTGTCCTATGTGAAGGCAATCGGTGAGCAAAGTCTTTTTTGTCAATGAAAGTGCACAGATGTGTGGATCCTCGCCTCGATCACCTTCATCTTCTTCTCACTCGTGGAACTCGCCTTCGTTGGATTGCGGCAACGCATGAAGCAGTCGGAGAAGGCGAGGCAGATCGACCAGATGGCGAAACTCCTTTTCCCTGCCTCCTTCTCCGTCTTCAATGTAAGTTTCTTTGCAAGAAAATGAGGAGAGAGCGTGCAGGTGCTCTATTGGGCGCGGTACGGCCTCAAGAAGTTTTAAAGACAAGCTGTCTGCGGTATTGCTTCTTTTCCATTTTTCCACATTTCTCTGCCCGACTCATTATTGGCTTTGTGATTCACGAGTGTCATTCACCACTGCATTTCTTGTACAAAGAGCGCATAAACAAAAAAAGGATCTGTTGATTGTTGACTCTGACTGAAGTAAAGTAAAGATCGGAGGACACCGCTCACAGTTTTGTTGTAAAACGAAAAATTGCACTGATTGTGAGAAGGCCGCCGATTAATATCCGGGTGGAAATGTGGTTGTTCCGATCAGGCGAGGTAGTCCGTTTGGCTAAGAAGAAAAAAGGGTGGAGAGGTTTCGAATTTCTTACCTCATTCAGAAAGGCGTTGTCAACGGCGTAGAAATCCGACTGCATTGCCGAGTTTGCAGCGTCAATCCGAAAGTACGGTACTTCGCCGTTTACATACGGGCCAGCCACCCAGTCTTCGCCAGGTTTACTAAATTCGTTGAGGAATTCTAAAACGCTCTATTACCCTGTTTTTACAAAGTTTGCTACATAGTGACCGTACTCATAGGCGACCTTATAGTCTTCCTGAAGATGTGAAGGTCTTTCGGAGGGGGGAAGAAACCTTTGAAGCATTTTCGTTCCAATTGCTTCGCTGAAAATAAGCGAGTGCGATGTTGCTACCATGCCCCACGACAGGTGCTGGAAAAGAACAATACTAACAAAGAAAAGCTCACGCTGCCAGTCAGGAAGCTCTAGCTGGCTAAGCAACGGAGTGTAGTAGGCATATTGGAAAAGGTAAACCTTCAAAACCAGACTTGAAGTTTCAACATGACCCACTTGATCGCCATTGCGAAGCTGAACTTGTTCTTGAACTTCTCGTCTTGTTCCAGAAGTGAAGAATATTCCGGACATAAACTGCAATCGCCGCTGTTTCCTAGAACTTTTAGACATACATCTGTGAGACCACGCAGCCACTCGGTGTTATTGCCGTTTCGACTGATGTTATTCGGAAAGTACGTCTCGAGCACAGCATTAAATGCGTCGACGTTTGCTGTGACCTCTGGGAGTTCAGCCTGAAATGTTTCAAAGACATTATTTTCGCGACAATGCTCACGTTGATGTAATCATGAACCAATGCGTAATTAACGTCCTTCAGCTTTGTTAGACCGGCGTTTAAGAAAGGAAACACTGAAAGCAAATTGAGCCATCTCTTTGGGCTTACAGAAGAATGCGAATTCGTCGCGAACGACACCGATCAGAGTAGGCAATTTGGGTCGGCTTCGAGCAAGTTTCGTTGGTGAACCTGGAAGAAAATCTCCATCCACGTGAAGTTTCCAAACTGCCAGTCCCTTCTGCACCACAGAGTGAAAGCTAGTTCAACTGACGTATCGAACAAGCATGTTTACAATGAATAGATTAATTTCTAGCGTTGATTTTCGTTGCATGCATTGCTGGAGCTTCAGGATGTTGGCAAAGTTCGGATCAGAACAAAGCTGCAACTTCCAGTCATTTCTTAATTCGAATAAAGAATATACAAAGCCCGCCGCTTGTGAGTCAATCCGTCGTGGGCCCGCTATGGTCTCCCAGACAGTCGAGAGAACACCGGACTGCAGCACCACTTTGTGAAATAGGCCTCTCGAGTAGGGCGAGAAAGTATGAGCATGCGCAGAAATGGAACCGCCACTCTCGCCAATGAGCGTCACATTGTTTTTGTCACCACCAAAATACTCGATTTCTTCCTGAACCCATTTTAGGGCCTCGACTTGATCAAAGAAGTCGAGCATGGCAGGGAATTCTGGTGTATCAGTTGTGAAGAAGCCTGAAAGTATTGGCTGAGGTAGAAAGAAAATGCCTAGAATGTTCAGCCAATACTGAATCGACAGGATGACAATTCCGTGAGCAACAAATTGCTTGACAGCACCTTCAGGTCTCGGTTCCTATAACTTTTCAATCAAGGCATGGTGCAAGACATACATCGGCCGTGCCGTCCACAAAACCACCGCCATGAATGTAGACGGCAACCGGGTAGAGCAAGTTATTTGATGGTGGCATCTATAGGAACATGTTCTTTCTCTTGACATTAGAAGCATTCAAACAGTCGGCGTGTAGATGTTGAGATAGAAACAGTCCTCGCTAGAAACAGTCCTCGCTATAGAAACACATCCCTCGCTGTATCCCTTAGCGGGAGTCGGTTGAGGGCAGACATTCCTGCAGGTTTTAGGGCTATGGTGAGACTCACGGACGCTGCAGAGCTAGGCCATATGCCCTATGTGTTTATTCGGTGCGGTTTTGCACGTTCAAAGGAACGAAAGGATCGTTTGTCCTCGAATGCCATCTCTGGTTTGCTCTTGCAAATTCAGAATTTTCATACGCGTGATCAGGGCCATGTTTTTGTTCACGTGTTGTTAGAATTGTCAAGCGCTGCACTTCTAACGCCGAGAATCTTCACTCAGCTCACGCGACCCGGTAACCGGAACCGGCGTGGCTGTTTAAAAGACGTTCTCTGTAAGACTCAAATACCCGTTTATGCAAGGCAAAAAGTCGAATCCCAGATTTTCCTTAAAAATCATCGAACTTGTAAGAAAACCGGTGGTTTAACATTCGTTCTTCGTTATCGATCGATTGGGCTTTGCTTTTTCGAGGCTTTCCTATTTTTCACAAAACGAAGGGAAGACAAGTCGGGGAAAAGGCGAAGAATCCGCCGTTGGAATGATAGTAAAGCGAACTCAAAAGCATTTCTTTTCATTTTGATCCATCCCTCGAAAATCGTGTTTTATTCGATTTCTCCCCCTAGGTGGCATTTCTCAGCAAAGTGACCAAGAAGAAAGTTGTAGAGCTCGACGAGACGGTTCGAATCGCACCTAGAACTTCGAAAAATATGCAGAACGGCGAAGCAATCAGCCTCCTGAAGTTTTGAGAGATCTCAACTTCGACTGCCTAGATCTTCCCTAAATGGAAGTTCCAGACGAAATTAAACACCGTTTCAGAGTCGTGGCACCTAGGGCTGTCGAAAGGTGATTTTTAAGGAAAAATCTGGGATTCGACTTTTTGACTTGCATAAACGGATATTTGAGTCTTACAGAGAACGTCTTATAAGTATTTTGCAATACTTGTTCAGCTGTTGTCATGCGTCATGCGTCACTAGCAAACTAGGACGTCCGACGGCCGAGGCTGCCTTTCTTTATAACACCAAATTCAGATGCTCTAGTGAAAGGATAGGGCGTAACATTTACACCTGTATACCGTCGAGTTGCTTTCCCAAACTTGATCCCTCAATGGCTCGATCACTCATTACCCCTGCTCTAGGGGTTCCAAATTCAGAAATGACTGAAACCGTCAAGAGGAAGTGACAATGCTTGTGGTTGCTCATATCGATGCAGCAGAAGGTATCACAAATGTAATCAGTCTAATCGCTGAAAACAGACTCGGCGCATTTCCGATTCTCAGTTTTTATCTCACTAGAGGTTTGGGTCGAGCGATGCACTGTCACAGGACAGCGAGTCTGAGTTCGCATTCTGGGATTCGTCGAAAAAAAAGAAGAAGATCCGTCTGTGAAAATGTGCCGATTCGTGGAAGAACTTCCAGTATGTTTCCATGAATTCCAATTGTCGTAAATGAAAGAGGGGCGATTTGAAACTGTGTCTCACCATCCCATCATTCACAGACGACTTCGAAGGCATTGTTCTTGCTTTGTTCACAACAACAAAACGGCGTCGATCTAAAGACACTATGCTCACAACTTGAACCAGCGTAACTGAAATCCTGGAAACAGCAGACCACTTGCCTTAGAAGAAACTTCACGATGTTATTGGGAGAAGAACAATTCAAGTCTGGTTCGCATTGATGAATGGCCTTGAATGGAAGATTTGCCTCGTATAGTTCGTTGGTAACTCAACCGTGACATCCACTGATTGTTGCACGAATTTCATTGTCTGAATACATGGAATTTGAAACGGCGAATCTCACGACAATGGATTCGGCGAACAGGAAATCGAAGGTCATCCTGCTCCTTGCTTCACTTGCATCCATCATGGTTACCGAGGCTTTTTCTAATTCGCATTAAAGAAGTCTTTGTGAAACTGAAGATTGCAGGCCTATGGGACGGAGAATCGTTGGAGGCTCAAATCTCCGTCTTCACGACCACCAAATTCCAATGCGACCGTAAAGAAAATTACAGACTTGATGTTACATTGAACCACGGATCGATCACAACAATGAGGGGTCCTTCCTCGAGGATCCTCGTGATGAATGTCTAAAAAGTGGTCTCCTTCGGAACATCTCGGTATTTTGCAGCTGAGCACCTCGCCGTTTCTACTTGGAAATTAAAACTCAAATAGTTTGGATCGTCGATAATGCCGAATTCCATTTTGGGCTATTCAGTTATTTCGAGTTTATGTACGCGACGCCGACTAGTGGCGTCGCGACAAGACTTCCACTCTCAACAGCCCAGTTCAGGGTTGGCGTGCACAAAGTGGTAATGCTATTTTTCTCTTTCGGCGCCCTTCTCCACACGACATTCGACAAACAAAGAGAAGTTTATTCTTCTCATCAAGGGGTAAACATCAAGAAGAACCAAATACAAAATTGGCAAGTTAATTGAAGCACTGGCTTCAGTTACGTGAAAGGGTAACAAATTATAAGACCTGATTAGATAATTGTTAAATTATTAGATGTTGACGACTTCTTACGGCCGCGGAGCGCCAAACTGGAAGTTCCCTTCATCAAGAAAAAGCGACGCATCAGGATAACTAAACCTTCGTTACACAACAATGCACAGGACCAACCTGAATTGTGAAAAATCTGGGACTCCAATGTCCACGTAAGGAAGTGCCAAAATGTCACGATCGTTTCTGTGGATGAGATACGCGCGCGTCGGGCTGTGTCCTTGGTCCTCCTCGTGAAGACGCATCTTCTCTTCCTCAGCTTTCGCCAGCAGCTTGTCGATAGGAACGAGGAACTTGTCCCACTTTGAAGACTCCGAATCCGAAGAAGTGGCAAATTGGAGCTTCTTCGCGGCAAACGCTTTCATCCGCTGACTGATGCTGTCATTGCGATGCGGCGTTTCAGCCTGAAGTAAAATAGTTCAAATTTCAAAAGCACTAAACAACCTCATTCGACGGTTCAACTTTGATGCTTTGCAGCTTGTTTGCAGAAAGGCCGCCGCTATCCTTCTCATCCTCTTCCGAATCTTCAGGGGATGTCGTTTGGTTGTTGAAGCGCTCTCCATCATCCACAATGGGCACTTCGTTTTGCGACTTCTTTGCTCTGCAACGCGAGCTTACAAAGGAGAAACACGAGAACAAACCTGATGATCTGCTGCAAGATTGAGATGAATCGATCCTCCTGCCTCTCGAGCTTCGCAATGTCCTTCAGGCAGTCGGAGATCATCGCGCTGAGAATCCGCTCGGCGAGAGTGTTCTTCGCCGGTGGCGATCCAACATCGCTGCCCGCCGACATCTTACTCAAAGTTTTGTGCAAAATCTGCAACGACAAAGCGTAAGCATGAAATTTGACAAGAAACGCACGAGAACGAGTAACATCGAGAGAAAACGGTTTGTTTCAAGAGATTCTACTGAAATCTAGCTTTCCTGAAGCGCGCAACACAACGCGCCGTTGATATAACATGGAACGCCGCATCAAAAGCTCAAAATCAAACCAAGTGCACGGCAAGTTCGCCGAGAAACAAACCAAACAAGAACAGAAAAAAAACTTTCTGGCGCCACGCGTCATTTTCTGGCAGCGTTTGAAAGCACGCGCAAATCGAAGCGGGTCCCGCAGGGAAACGCCTGGAGACTGTAGCGCGCGAATTGGAACGCGCGCGAGATTTTAGGCCACGTCTTGTATTCAGGTCGTTCCTCGTCGCGTTGTTTGCTTTGTTTCGGGTTCTTTTGTTCGTTTTGCTGGTGATTCAAGTGCTTTTACGAGAGCAGTGGCAGTCGCGGTTCTCGCTATGCGCATGGAAAGCGCTTTTCGTCGTGAAATTTTCTTTTTTCCCAGTCTAATTCGATCGATCG
The DNA here is from genome assembly GCA_034700245.1 of Poikilolaimus oxycercus. NCBI lineage: Eukaryota > Metazoa > Nematoda > Chromadorea > Rhabditida > Rhabditidae > Poikilolaimus > Poikilolaimus oxycercus. The sequence continues at coordinate 308 of JAQIXL010003131.1, read as the reverse complement.
CTTCTGATACTTCTAAACCTTTCACTGCTAGTGGTGCTTTCTCTGCTTTGCTTCGCACACCTTGCACTTTCTACTTCCACCTATCTTCGTTTATTGCTCACTTGTTCGAAAGTGGGATCTCTAAGCATGCGTGAACTTATTTCTTTCAGAGGTCGAAATGACGAATCTTCGTCTGCAGAAGCGCCTTGCAGCCGCTGTGCTCAAGTGCGGCAAGAAGAAGGTTCGTTGGCTTTTCTTCATTGTCAAAAACTTGGCAAGTTGCGAAGTTCGACGTAGGTCTCAGTGAAATGCTTGCAGGTGTGGTTGGA
>JAQIXL010003130.1:0-11095 GCA_034700245.1 Poikilolaimus oxycercus | reverse complement strand
TAGTAGCCTTCAGTGAAGAACGTTGAATCAAAGGGCATAGTCGACGAGCAACGAAGAAGAAGTTCCATGAGCTTCAAACGTTGGCTTCTTTCAGTACGACCACCGGCCGCTTCCTCGATTCCGCATAGCCTGAACGTGCTCAGAAAGATTCAACTACGACTCACTTTTTGTTGCTCTCCCATACGACGTTCACTCCCAGTTCTAGCCAGGCACTCGCGAACTGTGTCAGTTGCTTTCCGAGGTCCGTGGCGGTCTTCCTCCTCAGATGCTCAATGAGCTTGTCCTGAAGCAAATCAGTTGAACGAACAGGAGAAGGCTAACGAATTTCGCTGGTTCTAGCATGCTTCTAAACGTCTGAAGAACCTTCTCATCCTTCTGTGTGTTTTGAGTTCTGAATATAATCGTTTTGACAAAAAAGTTTTCGCCTACCTGTTTGACTTGTCTCTTTTGGCAGCAGCGATGATTTTCTCGCAGAATTCGCCAACTGCGACTATACCGCTTGTGGCCTGAAACTTATCAACTTGTAAATTTTTCTTTAGTTAACTAAGAGTAATGGCGAACTGAATGAACTAGCAACCTGTGAGCTGAAGTTCATCTGACTTGCCAAACAATTGACACTCTGGTGCGTGAGCATTTCACTACAAAATCAGACAAACGTTCATGAAATGTGGTGAATAATGAGCGAAAAGCACAAGAAAGTAAGCGGAATCGAACAACAGCGACTTCTCTAAGGTAAAGGGCACACGATGGCACAAGAATCGCAAAAAAATGGGACAGAAGAAGAGAAAACAAGAGATGAAACAGCATAAACAGACAAGAAAGAACAAAAGGGCCGGCGAATAATGACAAAGCGCGCGCGCAGAAATTCGCGCACGCGCCAAATATTCCTGCCAGCTGATTCCTCGCACATGCGCGCTCGTTCTGCTCTTTCGCAGCCGTTTTCGACACGTTCGTTGGAATAAGAGTGTTATTACCGCCTGTTCCGTGTGCTCCGACGTCGCCGACAGCACCAGGTGCTCCAATCCTACCATCATGGCAAGCCTTCCCGGGATGTCCAGGTTCTCCTGCGAGACCGAGCGGTCCTGCAGGTCCAGGCGGGCACTTTCTCGGCCGGCATTGACAGACCGGTAAGAGTTTAGCGAATTTGTTGCGTTTCTCAGCATGACGACGTTGTCGAAGACTTTTAAAATTCGTAGATGTGAGGGCCTTGAACGATTCCGGTTGAATACGATTTATAACCAATGGAATATCGTTTCGCCACTTTGCCAGCTCGTTTTTGATATCGTCAAGTTCTAAATACAGACACAGCATTCCTTCAACAACAAGGCAGACGCTCAACGAAGACGTGAAAACAATGAATGCAACAAGAAGGCGATCCATCGGCGGAGAGTCGGCATGGGAGGCTGACGTCGATCGAAGAGAAATCTTGTTCTTCGTGGCCCTTCTGGGTCAGCTAACTGGAAGCTCTGTGTGTGCTTGTATCGATCATGCACGATCCACAGAGATTATCTCTTCCAATTCTGTTTATTTTCTTCTTGACTCAAGATTATTATGCGATTCTAAGGACTTCACGTTACTTGTTTTGCTGCTACAGAAGCACTTGTTGACATGGACAGAATATTTCGTCTGACTGCTCTTCGGCGTCCTCTCCCGGTCGTTCTTCAGGAAGCATAAGAGATCCAGGCGTATCAGTTGGCAGCACTTCTTCAACGGACCCTGGAGGGCCAGGCGGTCCCGGGGCCCCCGGAGCACCAGGGCTGCCAGGTTGACCCGGAAGTTTCACTCGAATGGTCGGAGGTGAAGAGCCACTTTGTCCTGGTTGTCCCGGTTGGCCTATCGAACCTCAAGCCCTGATTTCTTTAATAATTTAAACAAGCTAAACCTGTTGAACCGGAAGCTCCATGTCTTCCATCAAGACAAGCCTTTCCTGGTAATCCGCGGCTTCCCGGCTGTCCAGGCTGACCAGGTGCTCCAGGTGAACAACGATAAATTGAACATTGACAGAACGACGGGAGGGCAGAAAATGCTAATTCAATTGCAGATTGACGCTTTAGGCGATATTGAAACGACGGGAGAAGACTTTCTTTAGCATACATTTTCTTGCGACGAGTAGCAATGTCAAGGGACAAATCTTTCCTTAGAGTGTCAATTTCAAGGAAAATTACAACGAATTCGTAAATAATAGTGAGAAGACTTAGAAGGGAGAAGGATATCGTCACGCCGACTATGAAACGCTCATACATTCGAGCAACTTCAGCATGTGAACAGAGATGCGATGAAGAAAGCGGGGCAACTGATTGTGCGTCGCCGCAAGCACTGAAAAAATAGGCTAGAGATGGAGAGAGAGAGGCCTCTGAGACGTGCTTTCTTTCTCCTTTAGCTCGCGTGACACATCGAGGGGTTTCAGATGTGTTGTGTGATGCTCTAAAGACACCATGGTTCTAAAAAGCCAGCACAGGCTAGTTCAAAAGTTCCTGAAAGCAGGTCGAAGCAGATATATACGCCATTGAACAGCAGGCTTTTTGTCACCGTCCACAGAAAATACACGGCGTCCTGTTGGGTTCCCTCAGGGGCCTCGAATTTTTGGGCATACTAGACCTTATCCATCGAGACATAAAACCGGTGAGTGTTCGGTTAATGTCCAGTGATGCCGTAAGAGCAGTCGGAAGGCGAGCCGACGGCAGATTAGCGGTGAGATGCCAATAGGTGGGGGCAAACGAGAAACGGATGTTTAATTCACAATAATAAACATTGACATGAAGACAAAAATTGAAGAAACGCTGCTAGACGCGGAAGTGACGCGGAGAGCTATTCGAAATCGATCTGTCGAGATCATGTTAACGAGAAGTCGAAATACGCCACCTCTTGGAAACGTGAGCTCTTTTTGATTTGGAACTCGACTAAGAATAAAATATGTATCTCAATAAATGGTGATTAATTTGCAACAAACTCAAAACGAAACTCGTCGTCCACGACCAAGATCAGCGTCGAATTTGTTGACAGCCATGTCTCGACAAAGCAAAACGTGTGGAGTTTTGAGTGAACAATTGGAAACCAGGCGTTTATGCCGGCCTCCGTGAGTGCAGCCGTGTAGGCGTCGGTTTGCCATTCCAACAGTTCCTTACCCGCTTCCAAGTGTACGATAGTGTCGACTGCACCTCATTACAAGCAAGATTCAGGACTTACTGTCACTGACAAAGATAAGATTCATGGGCAAAGTGCTTGACAAGGTGACGGTGACGATATGCTCTGGTAAAGGGAACACCTTTCCTTTGCTTAGCTGGGTTCTAATCGCTTTACCAATTCTAGCTAACAAAGCAATTTACCTGTTGAAGATGGAATCTTTTCGACTTGAAGCGATATAGTGTAAAACGAGTTGAACATCACTGCCGCTTAGCAGAAAGAGGTCATCGGGTGCATAGAACCCGAGCGATGGGTGATTCTTAGTGGATCGCGCCACTATTAGACGCGTATCGTCGACTGAGAGCTGAATCGCTCGGACGCAGTCGACGTATTCGAGGTTAGGCGGTGGCCAAACGCTATCCGGTGCTGAAGTGATAACCTTAAGTCTTTCCCTCAGCTCCCACTACTCACTGTTAAGCCAGAAGAGAAACAGTTGATTGTATGCAATTTGAGGCCCTGACGCGTTCAGTCGTTGTAGGACAAGCGAACCATTGCCAGAAAACGTTTGAGGGAAAGAAGTGTTTCCAGGTTGAAAGATGTCGTCAAGACTACAAACAACTAGTAGAACTATATGAATAGCACCTTCCAAGTAGATGCTTCTGCTCGCTGTCATAAATAAGGAAGTCAATTCCTAGGGGACTGTAGTTAACCGTGTCGAGGAGAGATACATAATAGACGGCCAGCTTTGTTTGATTTACAAAATTGAGGTTGACACGTCTGCCCGGTGCGAAAAAAGTCGAAGCCAGCAAACGCTCAGATTCCAAAAACATGATTTCATCCACCAGCGAGGCCTTTCCTAGACAGCCGATCTTTGTATTCCTTAGAATCACCTCTTATTGAGCGCAACTCAAAGATAAAGAAGAGTTGCTCCGTTGTCACATTCCAAACACTTTTTTGAGATGTTTTGAATACAATTCGAACTTTTCCCGATGAGAGAATGCCTTCAAAAAGAGAATCTAGCGAAGTAATGCTGAAATGCCTTTTCAATTTCCTTTTCAACCAACCGAACTAGAAGTTTGCCCGCGTCGTCAAAAGCACTCAGTGAATCGCCATCAGCCAAGTGACTGCGAATGCGCACGAATAAATCCGAGTCTTCGTCGATGGAACGCTAGCGTAGTTTTTTGTTTCCTGCAATAAACGAGCGTCTTACAATCCATTCGCATTGCAGAGCGATACAGTAGACGTCTGATCGATTCTCGATCGAATTACTATTGCCAGGACTCCAAATAACATCAAGCTCGTCTCGGTCAAGACGCTTGCTTTTAGCATTCCAGCGAAAACAATCACAGTCTACGGAATGCGACAGATGTGGATGAGACGCAGTTCTCCTCCCCAATCATTTCCATGGTGAAATGCACGCCTCCCGAGAATCCCACCTCATCGGTCACGAAGGAAATTTGCGATTTTTCTTGTGCATAGCCCTGATATTCACTGAGATAAGTACGAGTCAAGTGAACAACAGCAAACGAACACATCGAGCCCGTTGCCATCAAGTAATACATTGAAGCTATCTGCTTCATAGAGAACCACTTCATTCAAAACGACAAAGAGCTGACTGCCACTGGGCACAGGTATTGTCCATGCACAAGCCTTAAAAGTAAACGACGCACAAAATAACTCAAAACCTGATTAGGTAGATATGGCATCCTGGGGTCATTTGGAACAACTGGACTAAGTGGCTCGTAACGTTGTTTCCCTGACTGCCAAGTCAATTCTCCGTCATATAAGCGATATTCACAGACGGTGACTTAATTGCCGTATGCAACGGCAATGCTTAAAAAATACCGTTGGTTCTTGCAAAAGCCGACATGATGAAGAAGAAATCCACGAAACCGAAGAAGTGTGTACGCTCGGCGATCAGAACTAATGGAATCTGATCAAAGCTCCACTCGTCAAAATTTCTCATATAGTGCTCCATATTTGTTCTAAAACCATATATGAACTTGTGGCATCGTGATCGTCTCTCACGTATAATAATCAATGTCAGTATCATTCCAACGAAATCGTATGGCAAAAGGTTGCGCTGATGTTGGGCTCGCTACATCGCTTTGTCGAGCAGGGCCAAGAGTGAATCCGGTCTCCACGTGAAGCCCATATGGCGCTGCAGCGTAGAACTCGAATTTGCACATAAATGATTCATTATTAGCATCGTGGTTTTGTCTGAAAACGACGTTGTATTGTAGAAGCACATTCTTTGCAGACATGTTAGAACTTCGATCAATTTGATTTATAACATCATCCACAAAAATCGAAAGCAGGGGTTCAATTTCGAACGCCGGTTCGTTGAATGAGCAATCCGGCATGTATGCTACAATCTACATCACGAAAAGAAAAGTAGACCGTAACAGTGGACACTTAGATGAAATCCTGTCCAAAGAATTGAGAGAAAATCGATTTCACCAGTTATCTGATTGACGATGACATCAAAGACGTCAACAAACATAGAGTACGAGTTCAAGTCAACATGGGTGAACCACCAGCTGTAACAGTGAGCAGTTATCTGAAGCGAAAATGATACTTTATTGACGAAGAGTTGATCAGGATGTATTGGGGGAAGTAGCCCTCGGTAAAGGCGACTTCACAGTTGTTCTCTGGAGTCTTTATATTCTGTGCTCAGAACAAATATAATCGTACGATAAATCGAAGATGACATGATGGCCTTTCGAATGCACCAAACGACGCCGGATAGCCGTTGCTGAGAATTTCGAAATAGCGCGCTTGAACAGTGTAAGTGGCCGTCGTGTTGCAGTAAAACTTCAAGGATTCCGCCAACTGCATCGCTATGATGTGAAGCAAAAGCATTGACGCAAGTTGGGGCCAGTTTCTTCGACGCCGAGACGCTCGTTGACACTTTTAAAGACTCTTTATGCTGACTTTGCGTGTAATCTCTTGGCCGTCTGGCCCAGTTAATAAGCCGACGAAAACAAAGTGCGAATGGTTTTATTTTTCAGCTCGAAGCGATCGTACAATTCTCGGGATTAACGCTCATGAAATGAATCAAAAACTCTTCGTCATCCTGAAGGGCTCCAATTTTCAGTGAATAGGTTGTGACGTGTTGATCAATAGCACAAAGTGTTTGTGCAGTGCCTTCGTCAGCGGGATGCAGTCTGAACTTTTTTTCCAAAAGCATCTTACGTATGTTCGAGATCTGTTTCGCCATCGCTAACCACAATTGCCAGAAACGTGGAGTTTCTCAACCGCAGGCGAGCAAATTCAAATTCCAGGGCAAAATTGGTCACGATGCTGACGAATGGCACCACACTACATGTCGGCCGCTGTAAATTCGACCAGAAGCCTTGATCGCTGAGTTCAAAACGTAAACGTTCTGGTGCTGAACAATTTAATAAAGAAGACGCGGATTATTTTCATGTACATTTTCGCGTGACGTATATGGGCGCGACAACTAACGCATGGATAAGAATAAAGTCTGCACTCAAGTAAAGAAATCCTTGATCTTCCGTCTCCGAAGAGCATCTAGATTTTTTTTTTCATTTTCAATTTCACTAAAACGCTGAAAGATTTGCCTGAGTGTGACGTTGACGAAGAGGTCCTCGTAGACCGGCTTATGCAGCTCGAGGCGACATGACTCGAAAACCGCTCGTGGGGGATAAAGAACAAAACCCCGGCGATTTTCTGTCTCATTCGCTGCTAGGATAAGAGTCTGGCCGCGTTTCAAGTCAAAACGTCGAGCCGTGTTGACGACTTCGGGAACTGCAGTGGCCGCGCTGTCGGGATCTTTAACATGAGCTAAATGCTTTGCAAGGCCTACGATTAATTGCAATAAAGATAAATGTTCGGCACAGTTGATCCACCGGATACAGACGAACCAATGTGAATTCATTGACTTGCAGTTCCTGAATAAATTTATGACGACCCAGCCTAAAGAATTAACTTGGAGGCAATATTTGTAATTTACGAGTCTAAAGCGCGTCGTCCTGGAATCAGCAATCCGTCGAACAAGTAGTGGTCCTCAGCATAATCTTCATAAACAGCAAAAGCACTGACGAAAATTGAGTCGTCATCCACTAAGCTTGCACGAAAAACATAAGGTGAAGTCATTTCGCTAGCATCACGAAGACCGAGCACATAGAAAGCTGAAAGTCGGACAACAATTGCCGATTCCAAATGCGCTGAAATAAAAAAATAAAAGTCCGTAGTATGTGACAGACCTTCATGGCGATAGTAATACAGCGTGTAATATTGAACCTTATACGCAATGTCAAGAATGAACATTTGTGGCGTGGAATGCATGGAGAAAACAATATAGTCTCCATAGAATAAAGTATTTGCCTGTGAAAACAAAAGTTGGCATTCATCGTTGCACTGATCACGCTTCCGGACGGGAACCCTGACTATTGTCGACGAAAAACAAAACAATGAGTTTACGAGAATGAGTCGTTGCCGCCCGCGGAGAAACTGGCCCGATCATCAGGCAACATATTATAGAGGATCACAACTTCGAGCAAGGATGTTTTGTTATAAAATCCCTAAAACATCGGAGTCTCCTTGTGAACAAAACCGTTGCGAAGCGCTCTTCATTCGAGCAATAAATGGCATCCAGCAAGTAGTCAACGGTGTCACTGGCAATCCTCACATGCTCGTCGGGCGTTGAATAGAGTTCGTACGAGTCGTTACGTCGTGGATCACACTCTAAAATTCTTACTTCGTAGTTCGAACGGTCACAAAAATATGACCACAGACTTGTCACTTGGATAACCATGGTGATTCCGCCAAGCTCGCCTTCATCATCCGTTTCCAGAGTGAATATCAATGTGTCATTCCATGGAACGAAGAGCGTGAGGCGCGACCGAACTCTTCAGGATAAATCATGGATTTCTAATTGTAACTGCATTGATTTTACTCGATTGTTTCGTTTGCCGTCTGAAGGACAATCCGATCTGCAGTCTCCATGTGATAGAACAAAACGCGTAAAGAAAGTGTAAATCCATCCTCAGCCTGCATTAAAGTCGTGCAGAACTTCAAGCAGACATTCGGAAGTAAAAAAAAACTTGCCTGGTTTGGTCTGATCTTAACTGGTACTGAGCTATCGATGGGCATTAGCGGGCTGAAGATGTAGCCTTCATGTCGCGTTGCATTCAGGACACCTCTAGGCAAGTCATAATCACAACTCTTCGTCCCTAAAACGTGCCGATGATATTTGTTGGCAGAAAATAAAGAAACGTCCCAAAAACCTTACTAATTGGTACGTAGAGACCGAAAATAATTAGCAGACGAGTTTCTGATGAAACTTCTACAACAAGCGGTTCGGTGAAAAAATCATGGTTCTCTAGTCGAATCATATTGTTGAAGAATAAGTTGTAGCCGCTTCTAAAATGGAATTAATCAGAGCGAACCACTTGCATGACGTTGAGGATAACATCTCGGTGACGCAGTACAATTTCTGCTTGCGAATCGACATTTCCATCAAAGCTAATTGTAGCTTTAACCGCCTCCGCAGGTCCTCGAGAGTGCAGTTTCCAAACGCAACGTGCATGCCTAGTATGATCTCGATGTTATGAACCGATGGTCAACCTTCCGCCGAGAGTTCCTATCACCAGTCGAGAAACTCCAGCATTCTCGTCGAAGTCCAAGTTCTCGTTCAGTAGACAAAAATCTTCACGACCTGCAACGAATAGAAATTCGAAACCATTTCGTGTCACTAATGTTTACGTTGGAAGGACACTTGCATATCCCAGCCGGTCCAAGTGATGGCTTGATGCGACACAAAACTAGTCGGAAATCTCAGCGTGAGAATAGTGCAGTCGCTGTCAAAAATGAGCTTCTGTGTTAGTCCAAGTTGCCTAAAAATTGCTGGAATCACTTTCGCCAACCAACATTTCACCGATATTGAGCGTTGAGCTGTTTTGGAGACACTCGAAGATTGCCGGGTATTGTGATTGCACCTCGAGGAGAGCCACAATCACGATCCAGGCTTCCGGTGCCTATTTCATTTGCTTTGCTAAAGGTTTTGATAATCCTACTCGAAATGTAACATTGCATGGAAGATCGACATGTCTGAGTAGTGAAGCAGGAAATCCACGACTGCGAAATCGCAGCGCGTCTCCGGGTTGACCATTTATAATGTCATTAACTGGGCATTCGATAATGCGGACTGCCCAAGAAAGCTGCAGAAGTAAGACAACTAATTGAGGAATTAACATCGTGAATGCTGATGTCAGAGTCGTACAGGGCTGGGCGACGACGACAAAACTGGTGCTTAACGCTGTCATAAGCAAGCTGAGAGATTGTTTTGTCGCCAAGGAAAAAGCTTCTTAGGCATTTCTCTCCTTTACGCAGTCTCGGTGGGTTGTAATCCTGTAATCCTTCGAGAAGGGGTGAGAAAGGTCTCAGATTTTTTCAACGTTTTTGACAGACAAACAGGAAAAACATTTTTTAATGTAGGTGTGGTGGCAGCGATGCCCTGCAGTACCCCCAGCTCCGGGTTGGCCAATTGGCCCTGGTGGTCCAGGTCTCACGGAAGGCCCAGGAGGTCCGCGAGAGTGGCTCGCGAACAAGCCGACGCTCATCGAATGGCTTGAGAACATAGTTTCGCTCTTATATTAAAGTTGTCGCAAAAGAAAAAGACTAAATTCTCTTTTACGTCATTTGCAGTGCCTCTATTGCATTACGAACCACTTGAGTTATCTATTATGAACAGATGTACAGACTTTTTAAAGTTTTACCTAACTTTGAAAAGATTTTCGATGGAAAGCGCACTAGCGTTGTATCACAGTTTAAGGAATGTGCGACTTGTTTGAGTAAATCTTTACCTGCAAAGCTTGAGTATAAAGCCCACAATAGCGTTCATAATACTTTTTTTAGCAAGACCCAAGAAATACTTGGCACGGAAAATATGTGCACATTGAAAGAAAATTGGATTCATTTTGGTCCTCGCTGGAGGGTCCACGTTCCTTCGCCCTTGGGCGATGCAGCCACATTCACAATAGTGTAGCCGGCACTCGCAAACGTCGACAACGTCTGGCCGAGATTTTTTCGGAGCATCGCGTAATGGTAGCCGCTTCTGGTAAAAACTGCAAACAAAGCAAAAAAAATAAAGTAAAACCGAGCTGTCGGGTGTAATGGTCTTTTATGCGTCGAGAAAAGAAGGCATGCTCTTCAGGGCGCGACAACGACTTTTGCTCCCCTGCTCATTTTATGAGCGGAACCACCCTTCTTTATGAAAGAGAGACTCGCTGGTATGGAGAGATGCGTCTTCAGATACGAAGGTCCGCCCACACTATTCTTTCCGATGAAATTGACGAGATCTTTGTCACTCACTTCGTATTGATGATCAAGAAATCGTTAAACATTCGCAATATCAAATGATGAGTCATTTTGACACACAAGTGGTTGACCGAAAAAATGCATCTTTTATTTCCTGTTTTTCATTACCAGGCGAAACCTTGCGGGGCAGGGGCAAAATATTTCTGTCGGTTGTTTGTCTTCATCGTCCTCTCCTGGAGCTTCAGTCGGTAAAGGTCCACCGTCTGGCCCTAAAGGTCCATGTGGTGGCATCGCTTGTCCTGTAGAATCTCCAGTTCCGGGTAGGCCAGTCTGTCCTGGTGGTCCAGGTCTCCCGGAAGGTCCAGGAGGACCGCGAAGTCCTCCATGATAAGCTGTTGCCCAGGCCCCTGGTTGTCCGAGAAGTCCAGGCATTCCCGGTAATCCTGCAAGAATAACTGCGTTTTACTTTTAGGTCTCCATTTTACCTCTTTCTCCAGAGGGTCCAGCATCGCCTGGAAAACCAGCTAAACCTTGCCGACCATCAGGGCAAAGGTTTCCAACTCGTCCACGCGTTCCAGCTAGGCCTGCACGACCTGAAGGCCCAGGTGGGCAATACGAATACGAAAGATTTATTCGCATGGAATGAGATCGGCAAAAACAGATACTTGTATGAATTTGGGCGAAAATT
>JAQIXL010003129.1:0-11096 GCA_034700245.1 Poikilolaimus oxycercus | reverse complement strand
CGCCGACCCGACCCGACCCGACCCGGCCCGACCCGACCCGACCCGACCCGACCGACCCGACCCGTTAACATGTCTGGGCAGTGATCCTCCTCCGCGAGGTGCAAAGTTTGGAGATAACAATGACACTCACGCCCCCAGGAAAGGTCGCCCGTCGACTCCACCCACCCATAAAACTACAAAAATGACACTCAGAGACGGCTGTTTGTTGACTGTTATCGTATCTAATTCGTAATGCTTTTATTACGACTCGAATAAAGATGAGAAGACTTGATGAGGTCACTGTGGAGGAGACGATAGGCGCTGTACAAGAGCCTCTTCTAGGCACCAAGGATGAGCGTCTACATTGACAAAAGAGGAGAAAATGCCTATTCGGGTCCGGCCTCGACTGTTGTCGACGAGACTTGAGCATCGTCTCCTTCACCTGTAAGCTTCTTGAATAGAAAAGGATTCACCTGGAGGACCGTCAAAGGGTTTAAAGGAGCCGTTTCCGACAGGGATAAGATTCGCGTTTCCACCATGGAAAGCGCCTCCACGACCGCGAAAGCCACCTCCACGACCACGGAAACCACCTCGACCGTTGTCAAAACGAGATCCTCCTCGTTGAAAGCTGCCACGGAAGTTGCCCCGCGAGTTGAAGGATGCGGGCCCTCCACCGGCGGGAGCTCCTCGTCCTCGAAAGGAAGCAGGTAATGAAGGTGGCAGCTGGTTGAATCCGGGAGGAGGCAAACCCGTATTCAAGAACACTAAACCCGTTATCAGGAGAAAGGACGCACTTTGCGGGTCGATGCCTGGGGGAAACGGCTGATTCGGCAGAGGAATTTGAGGCATTCCTGGCAGGGACAATGGAAAACCGGGAAGCATGCCGAAAGCCTAAACACTTTTATATACAAAATGGGCATGCGCCTTACAGTAGTTTGTTGTCCTTGTTGATCTGAAGGCAATTGTATCTGTCCAAGAGGAATTGAGAGTGGCATGCCTGTGGACGTGACTGACAGAAGAGGAAAGAACCTACCGGAAGGTGAAAAGATACTGAAACCGGGTGGGACAGAAGCTCCAGACAAAGCATCGCTCGGTTGAGGTATGACGGCATTTCCTTTCTCATCGAAAATGCCTAAAAATACTTAAGAAAAGAGAAAGAAACCTTGTAGATGCAAGGGCAAAGACTCCACATCCAGCCAGCTTCCTTCAATCAGCTTTGAAATCATAGTGGGCAGTCGATCGTGAGGAATCTGCGAGAAACCTCGCTCGCCATCCCAGAACTCCTTCAGTTGCTCCCCGTCCGCTCCTTTAAAACCAGGCCCTTGAGCCCAATTTACCTTTGAAAAATAATTAACGCTCGCAAGGAGGAGATACCTTAACGGGCTTCTGTCGAACTTCCATGTTCCTCTGTAGCTTATCCATTACTTTAAACGCGCCCCTTCTCTCCGTCATCGTCACGTAGGCACACGCTTTCGACGTTATCATGTTCACATTTGCGACTTCACCAGCCTCAGCAACTGCGTCTCGAAGCTCCTGCTCCACGCAGTTGTTGGGCAAACGACCGAACCACAAAGTGCAGCTTGCAACTGCATTCAAAGTTTCAACTCTAGTGAAACGGAACTTACTTAAAGTGTGACCGCCTTTCGTTGTTGTGGGAAGCCCTAGACGGCGACGTTCCTTATCCTTTTCCCTTTCTCTTTCAGGACTCTTCCTCCTTTCGCGGCTGCGACTTCTTTTTCTTTTGGATCGTGGACTTCTTGATCGTCTGCGAGAGTCGTCCCTGTCGCGTCCCTGTCCCTTCTCTCGCCTGTGAGATCGATCCTCGCTTCGTGAATCCTCAAGGCATGCGTTGGAGTAGGAAATCTTACTTGGGAGTCCTTGTCTCGAGACTCTCTTCGACTCATTTCTTGCTGTTGTTGGTTGATAATCATGTGCTGCAGCCCGGCTGTTGTATCAATACCGAGGAGTGGAGGTGGCGGTCGATCGAAAGTCTGAGGCGTAGATACGGCTAGTCCCGCTGTTGGTAATGACAACGATGATGCCATGTTGTTCAGCAATTGATTCTACACCATTCGAAGGTATGCCTCCAATTACCTGAATGGCCATCTGAAGATCGTTGTTTCCAATATTGCCAATGGGAAGAAGATTTGGCGGAAGTGAAGGAAGACCAGACGGTAAAGAGAGAGCCAGTCCTTGTGGAAATCCGGGAGGAAGACTTTGCTGCAGACCGGGCGGCATGGCAAGCCCTTGCGGCAAGGACGACGATGAAGAGGGCATGTTCAACTGCATCGCGTTCATGGCCATCGCTTTGAGTTGTTGTTGTTGTTCAAGATGTTTCTGTTGTTCTCTCAGCTGTTGTTCAGCCTGAACCTTCTACAAATGGATACTGCAGAATTAGTTCTTCTACTTGAGCATTCACTTGAGCTTCTTGTGCCGCCGCCTTCGCAGTCGCTGCTGCTCGCTGACGCTTCGCAGCTTCGGTGAGGATTTGAACACGTTCCGCATGTAGTCTTCTCATCGTTTGCTTCATCGATTCGTCACCAATTAGATTCTGAGCCGCACTGCAAGAAGCCCACTCCTTTCACTGCAAGAACAAGAAAGCATACGCGAAAATTTGCTCCGCAGACGGGGGCGGCCTAGTTTCAACTGGAGGATTTCTCTTGTCTTCATCGCCACTTTCCTCATCACTGTAGTCGAATTCGTGTGAGAGAATGTTCTGTAAAAGAATCTATCTGGACTGCTTGAAGACGAACCTTGATATTGCCTTGTCGCTTTGTGTCCAACTCCAACTTCTCACTCAATTTGTCATTCACGGCTCCAAGAGCCTTTCGCAAGAGAACCAGATCATTGGAGAACGCCCCCGAGCAGTCGTAGTCGAGACCAGAAATGCGAAGAATGCCGAGAAGTTGCTTCTCGCTGATTCCTCCAGCTGGGGCCACGTCGGAAATCTCTTCCGATGCTCGTTCGGCGGGGGTCACGGCCTGAATCTTCTCTTGAAATGAACAACAAAGCCTTACTTCTTCTTGACTTGCTGGTCGATCTTCGAGCGGCGGGGTTCGTGGCTCAAGCCGTCGTACGTCCTTGCCCGTGTAGACGCTAAGATCGGCTCGATTTCCCTTCACGGCAATTTCTACCTTCTCCGCATTAGTTTCTGAAAATTGCTTAATGAATGGCTTTCTATCATTTGGAAAGTCGATGTAGTAGATACGCACCGATGCCATTCGTTTCACAATGTTTAAGAAACGTCGCTAGTTTATCTTCAGGGAGGATGGAATGCGCCTGCCACAGATTCAATGTCCGTGCAATCTTTGGCTAAAATCATAGAAATGAGTCAGAGAAATAAAGTCACCCGGTCGGCAGTAGGACACGTGAAAAGACAGTTGAGAGTGTTGAGGAAGTTCTTGGCGAAGCGCGGTCCAAAAACATCCTTCTCTTTGAACTGATGTCGTGACTGCCGGATGATCGAGTCAATCACATAGAGGCAAGGAATTTTGTACTCTGCTTTGCACTGAACACAACATGACAAAGCGTCAATACGTACCTTGTTGCAAAATTTTTCTATGTAGAAAACAACATGTTTATAGTACTTGATTGCTTTGAGAGCAGCCTTCGTAATATCCACTATTTTCTTTTTGCTGATTGGAGGCTTATTCTCATATAAAGATGACAACTTAAATGCAGCTGTTAGTATGTCCATGAAACGACTTACTTGAGCGTTGAAGGCTTTGACCACCTCCGCGTCCATTTTCGTCTCTCAAAGTGCAAACCTAAAGGTAAGCATTGTACGTTAAGCGCGTTTGAACCCGAAGGAAAGGGGTGCAGGGTTGCGCGCAATACGCGCACGTTTTTTACGGCAGCCATTTTGGAAGACCACTCAGACACTTTCATGCGACGTCGTTCGGACAGAATTCAATTTATTCCGCGTACAAACGCAAACTAATTGGGATAGCACATTGAACAAGAACACCAGGGGTAAATTGCAGAAACTCAGCAGGAACGTGTCTTCTTGTTGTGCTCAGGCGGTTGTTTCTCCTCCCTTCAGCATTTATTAATGCGGCACAAGGAAACTCACAGCTGCCTTGTCGAACACCTCGGCGAACTGCTTTGCGATCTCATCAGTCTTGAACTTGATAGTGAGAACTTCATGGGTGCCATTGACGGGATCTTCGGAGAAATCCTGTAATTTAAAATAAATATAAGGCCTAGCAAGAAAGGCTTCACCGTGCAGACCACAGTGTAGACGTTGGGCATGTTCGCCTTAGGAGACAATTTCAGTCCTTTGGAAATGCGGAAGTTGGCACAGAGCTTGTGGACTTGCTCTCGACGCATAACCACACGGTAAGCATTCTTCTCTTCGTCCAGGAGAATCTTAAAAAACCTTTCTACGAAACGAGCCTAAACCTTTATATCTCCGACACCTCTCTCCTTGTTTTCCTTGGTTTCCTTGTCGAAGCGGAAGAGCTTGCAACGATGCTTGAACACTTCCTAAACTTTTTCATAATAAGAAGGGGGAAATAAAAACCTTCTCGCCCTCCTCGCCTGTGACGACTTCGACCAGAGCAGGCAAAGGAATGACAGGGTTGAAGTGAACATCCGGTTCGTACTCCTCCACGTTGTCGTTGTCACCGTCTTCTCCTTCATCTTTGGATGGCGTCTTCAGGCTTGCGAATGGCTAAACCACATGCATTAAGTAAAGGAAGAAACCTTCGCAGTGCTCAGTTTCGCAAAAGGGTTTTGTTCTTTGTCCGTGTTTGCGAAAATGCTGCCTCCTCCTTTGCCAGCGTTCGAAAGAAGTGAGCTGGCCGAACTGAGTCCTCCACCGAAAATGCTGCCCGAAGCAGCACCGGCTCCAAAGGCAGGCGATGCATTAGTCTGTGGCGAGGCACTGCCCTCCTTCGGTTTGAAACTGAATGTCGACGCGCTAGTAGCAGTCTTTTCACTCGATTTGCCAAAAAGTGGCTGTCCGAAGGAGAATTTCGGAGTGCCAGTCCTACAAATAAAATTCACACAAATAGCATTCATACGTAGTCGCTGGCACAGTGGTAGTGGAGGCTGTGGTCACCGTTGCCGTCTGCGACGGTGCGCTGCTTGTTACGGATGTCGCTGTCGTTGTGGTCACGGTAGCTGTAGAAGCCGAGCTTCCAAATCCGAACGACACATTACCCGACGGCTTCGAAACGGGTTTTGGCTGACTGGAAAAAAGCAGATATCAAGAAAAAAGAAAAAAAGTCAGAAAAAGGCAAGTCTCAATTGCAACTGCGGCTCACCTAAAGATGGACTTCTCGACTTGAGCTCCGCCGTCCTTCTTCGTACCACAGCACAAACAAGAATCGCCACTGTTTTTCGCATAACAACCAGCACAGTTCCACCTTGAAAGATGGAATCTAAAAACGAAGCTAGCGACTCACTCTCCCGCCTGGAGCTTGAATTTTTCACCAAAGCCAGTGCCAGTTGGCACAGATGGCTCCTTCTTGATTTCCTTCTGCGGACTGGCAAAGACGGATGGTGCAGCAGTAATGGGAGTTGTTGGCGCTGCGCTCACAATGGGAGGCTCGGAAGTCACAGGCTTCCTAGAGAAGAATTAAAACATTAAACGTTGACAAACGGGAAGGTAATGTTTGGCGCGAGTCCCGAAGACAGTGGTTGTGCCACCGGCGGTGCTTGCTGCGAAACGGGAACGGGCTGAGATGAGATTCCGAGATTGGCAATGCCTTGTTGAAGTAAGTTTTGCTGAAGCTGTTGAGCTTGAAGTGCCTGAAATAATGCTGAGGGCTGCTTAAGACTCGCACCTGGTAGACTTGCGGACTAAGGTACGCCCGTGGGTCGACTCCTTGAGCCAAGCGAGACTGCTGGAAATTAAGCGCATTGCCGGCTGAGGACAATCCCGCAGAAGGCACGTGAAGCTTGATGATTTCCATGAGACGAGCCACTTCCTACATAGACCAGTTAGAATAAAAACGACCGTCAGACCTCATTGTGTTGCTTTCTGCTGAGTTCAAGCTGTTGAAAGGCGTTATCCAGCTGTACTTGTGTGTGATGCTCAAGGCGCTGAATGGCGCTCTGCAGTTCCGTGTGCTGTCTGAGTTGAGTTTCCTGCATCCATTGAACCCTAAGAATCAGACGCGAACACTTACACGAATGTTTCTCAGATCATCGCTGATTCGAGGGAATAAGTCGAGAATTTGCTGCTGGTATTCCGTGGCAGCAACAGCAATACGCGCCAAGTTCTAGAATGTGAAAACTAGAAAGACTAGCGTCGAACCTGGACATCGGGATCAGTAAGTGAGCCTTCGTTGCCGCTACGATTCTTAACCATTGTGAGGAAGTAGGGCGAATCTCACTCTCACGAGCAACCTTAACAAAGACGATTAGAAATGTAGCGAAAGTCAATCAAATTACGGAACAATTTCGAAACGCAACCACGTAAAAACACTCGTCCGACGCAAACTGAGTTGAGCGCGATTTTTGAAAAAGAAAAGCGCGATTACTAAAACTCATGCAATTCATTACCAGGCATTCTACCTAACTTTGTTCCGTATATTTCGCGTTTTTTTCCCACACAAGAATGCGACAATGGTAGAGGCGCAAGTGCTAATGACCGAAAATAAGCATGAAAGCTAGAACCTCGTTTATGACCTGCTTTTGTTTCACTGTAGTGTACTTCATTTATAAACTGTTATCCTTCTTCACTTCTTGCAAGATTTCGATCGGGAACAACAGCGTTTCTTGAATGGGACGTTCGGTTTCACGGAGTTCTGGATCTGTGGAACAGTTACTGCGAGCCACAGTCACAGGTTTTATTTTGTTTTGAACTAATCGTCTTGTATTAGGAAAAAAGATTGACGTTGAAAAGGCCGTCATCTCAACTACACATCGACTTCTAGTTGCTGAACACAAGTTCACAAAGTTTGAACATGATGCCCATCTCAATGCAAGCACTTTCAAGTAGGTTTGCTCCACGCATATCCATCTGTCCCGTTCAGAATGATTGTGCTGAAGGCAGACTCCGAGCTAGAGAAGGCTGCCGCTTTATGGCTACGCAAAATGCTGAAAGATTCCGTGAGAAGAAAACGACCGTCATAGTTTCTACACGATGAGGCTGCTCTGCCCGGTGTTGTCTGTATCTTTGCGTTAATAAGGAAGTGTTCCGCATTGACCCGCTTTCACTTTATTCGATTTTCAATGTTACAATTGAACAAATTTCTTGTTGCATACACACGAACGCTTATCATGTCTCAGGAATGGAATGTGAGGAGGTGCCAGTGTCTTCGAGGTTCTTTGTGAGCTCTTCTTCGTCAGTGTTTGGTTCCAAACTCGTCAAGTTCAAGGACACATCATTATTCTTGACTTCTGCTTCCTCGTCAACCGCTCTACTGCTGTCACCTAAACAGGAACATGGAGATCATATAAAAGAGTACCGAACAATCCGCGGGTTTGATGTCTCTGCAAATTTCTCTCCTTGTTTGAGAAGTAATAGATGTAAGCACGGATTCCGTTGGCGCAGAAATACTTCCTGATCATTCTTTCGATGCAATACCTGAAAATCACAACGTGGCAAATACAGCGGACGAACCAATCGACTTTCTTCATTCCCCAGCCAATTCTGGGCAAATGAACACTGACGTCGACTTCACCTTTCAGCCATTCGCCCACACGAGCAAACGAGCGAGCCAGATGATTTGTATTGACTTCGTCTGAGAAGATGTTAGAGTAAGGATTGAAGACCTCGGTGCTTGGAGCTTTGTGCGACAAGAAGCACAAGGGAGCTACGTGATCGGTCGCCAGAGGAGCCGGCATTTTCCATTTCGATACAATGGGCATCACCGAGGTGAAGATCTCTGATCTCGAAGGCACGCTTGTATACATCCACAGCTTGCGGACACTTTGTCCTCAAAGCAGTGAACATGCCACCGTACCCGAATTGGCCTAAAGCGTCGCAAGTGCTCGTGAACCCCACCTCCATTGTCCACCACATGAAGAATGACACGGTGGCCTTCGACTTGTGGTTCAGTGGCATCTCCACGAACACAGAACGGCCCAAAATCACCATCAGATGGGACGCACGTGGTTGTCGTAGCATCTTGCCAATCGGATAGATTCTTGCTTGTATATCCTAGAAAAGCTTTGAATTAAAGAAATGAAACCAATTTATCCCGTGCTCCTCCAATCACTTTCCGCACACAACATGATGAAATACGTGGGTGCAATTAGTGTTAAAGCTTGTCTACTACGAGTGCACACGACAAAACGATAACACACATGAAGGCTTAGGGTAGGAAGCAGGGCTAGTGACGAGGTGAGAGGACTGGCATAGGGAAGGGTGCATCAGCGGGTGCATTTGGTCGCTCAGGGAGTAGAAGTGGTGGGTTAAGCAGGAAGTTCTGAAGGTCGCGAGGCAGATCGACAGGCACATGGGCAGGCACATGAGGCTTCGACACACGCACAACTGGCATACCGTTGGCGATGAATCGCTGTATCTTGATTGCATCCGTGCGCGGTTTTTTCGGAGTTGGCTCTTCGCTGGGCTTTTCAAGCACAGTTGACTCAGCATCACCATCTTCCGTCGGAGTCTGTTGATCACTGAGACCTTTGAGGGCATAGAGACGACGAGAAGCTCGTTCACGCCTGCGACCAGCAGATCCTTTAAAATTGTCTTTACAAACACACAAATCATTTACCTTCTGCCGCCGCATCTTCATCAACCATCTTCATCAGATACTTCAGCCCATCACGTTCTCGCTCCCTCATCGTCTTCACTTCGTCAGTGTAGTCCTTGCCTTCGAATTGATACATATCGCCGGCTTCTTCCTTGTCCACGGCATCCACATCTTCAACCCGCTCAACTCCCTCGATGTTCTCTTGATCATCATTGTCTGAGGTCATCCAGAGTCCCTTTCGATTCGTCTGTCCAATGATCTTTTCGAGATCTTCATCACTGAGCTAAATGAATAATGTGAAAAGCGACTGAATAAAGTATACCACGTTGTTACTCGACTCGAGTTTTGCCTTCTTCAAGTTACCAAGGTCACGAAGCAACATTGGGGTGAGGTCAACAGCCTTCGGTTTCTCGTCTTGAATATGTAAGTGCTTGAAACTGACAACGAACCTTGGTCACCAATTATCGTTTGAGCGAGATGAAGCTTAGAACGAGCTGTTGCCTGCATGTATTGCTCAACCGTGAAGCGCCCCACGAGACGAATAACCCGCACAGGTCTTAAAAATGATTACGTAGGAGGAATTGGACACACTTGGTCTGACCAATTCGGTGACATCTAGCCATTGCCTGAAGATCATTTTGTGGATTGAAGTCCGAGTCCAAGAAGACGACCGTGTCAGCTTTCGTCAGGTTTAAGCCGAGACCTCCAGTTTTTGTAGTCATCAGGAAACAGAAAGTCTTTCCTCCTTGAAACTTGTTCAGTGATGAAAAGCGTTCTTCAGCCTTCACGTCACCGTCAATCCGTTCATAGTCGTATCCTGAGAAAGAAAATGACGATACTCAAAACTCTGACCTCGAAAGTTCATGAAGTCTTGCACGATATCAAGGGCAATTTTGAACTGGGAAAACAGGAGAACTCGGTGCTTGTTCTGGCGAAGGTATGTCAGGAGACGATCCAGAACAATGAATTTTCCCGAGTTCGTAATGATATGTTCGCCTTCAATGAAAGGCTCTGGTTCCATTCCTAGAGAACGTAGCCTCTAACAAAGAACTTGCCATGGAAGAGATACGGATGGATCACACATTTACGAAGTTCCATGAGCATGTTCATCATGTTTTGCTGACATTTCACACCTTCAACAAAACGGGTAAAGTAGTCTGAAGAGATCATTTATAAAAATGGAATCATACTATGGTTCTTCTTCAGGATGTTCAGGTAGACAACTTTCTGCATTTTCGAAAGTCCGTGATAAAGAACCACGCAGTTATTCTCAGGAAGCTTCAGATTGGCAGTCTCCTTTGTGCGACGAATGCTATAGACTTCCAAAAGCTTCTTAAGTTCATTCACTGCAAGCCCATTCAATATGAAGAAAATGAGTGAGCTTACCTTCATTGGGTCCCGCATGATTTGCTTTGAACACCTCATACTGTCCAGTCGGGAACTTGTACGGATCGGCAAAACTCAGAAGAGAGTAGAGCTCATGAACGTTGTTCTGGATAGGAGTGCCGGTCATCAGAACCATCCACTTTTTCTCCAACTGCACACCATTTCTTTTTAGATAAGTCGAGCGAACCTTTGATACAGTCTGGTAGAATTGACATTCGTCATTCTTGACTCGCTGAGCCTCGTCAAGAATGACCGTATCAAACGAGAAACGGAGCAACTGCTTTTGATCTTCTAGAACATACTGAGAAACAAACTCTAGCTGTTTTGTGACATGTACATACGTGATAAGCAGAGACGATGACATTCCACTTGTTTCTATTCGCGCGAAGCTCGGCTAATTTCGTGGCACGCGTTTCTTGATATCCAGCGTACAAGAAGACATTGAGATTGCCAACACCAAAGCGCGTTGCTTCATCCACCCAATGTTGCATAACAGACATCGGACAGACGACAAGGAAGGGTCCAAGCCCGCGCTGAGCCAAAATCGAAAGAACTGCGGATGCCTAAGAGAGAAGTAAAAAACGAGCGAAGATACCTGCGCTGTTTTGCCCAGGCCCATTTCGTCTCCGACGATTCCGCCATGTCCTCCCTCTCGCCACAGAAGCATTTGACGAACTCCGACGATTTGATGTGGTCGCAAAGACAAACCTTAAAATATGAAAGTAAGCAGAAAACACCACTTACCTGCCGCCGCGAGAGCTTTGTTGTAATCTGAGAGTTCGTCTTCCATTACCGCGATCTGAAACTTAACGTAGAAATCCATGCATCAAAGCAAAACAACTGTTGCGGATTGGTCCTTTCGATTTTATCTAACGAATGGTTCGAAAACGTCGCATTCTTCGTTCTCGCAATTCTGTTCAAGCGCTTCGGCGTTTTTTTTAATGCGCGAAGCATTCGAAAACGAAGACTAGCTTGTTTTCTTATCCAACAATGCTGTTTAAGACAAGATATCTGAGAGACCAAAAGTCCTCGCGGCAATACCTTGGCCGAATCTTGGATTTTTATGCCAAGGGC
>JAQIXL010003128.1:0-11096 GCA_034700245.1 Poikilolaimus oxycercus | reverse complement strand
CGAAATCGGTCCTCAATTCAAGGCTGTCCCAGGCTCTAGAACAAACTTTCGCACTTTTACAGAAAATCTCTCATATAGACTCTTTGGTCAGTTTCCAACCCTTTCCTTGCTCTAGAAGATTCTGGCAAAAGTATCTGAGCATCCTGGAGACTGGCCTTTAGGAGAATTTAGAGCGCACAATCGGCAAGCCTCATGGCAAAATCTTTTGGGCCGATTCTTCATAAGATTGTGGAAAGAAAAACGGGGACCAAGACGCCTCTGCCCATTTCATATCATGGATGTTGCAACGGGATCCCTTTCTGCGTACGACGACCACTCGGCGGTATGAGGGAACTGGCAGAGAAGAGCAAGCTGACGAGGAACCAGGTTTCATCCATTAATTCGGAAATTTTTTTTATTACAAGAGGTGTGCGTGCGTTCAGCATCCATAACTGCATAGTTGTGCACCGACAATAATGGTTGTCAACTTATTTTCATTTGGAAACACGGAAAAGCAGAGAGACAGGCCTTGAAATAATCATTTGTTCGAAGAACGTCTTCGAAAAACCATAGAAAGAACGCAACAAACAAAACCGAAGAAAGCAAGAAAGATTCCAATCCAAGCGACTCCAATAACCCAATAGGTTTTGAAGCTTATAGTTTGGGGTTTCGGAGGCGTAGTCATTAGAGAGCACTCGAGGAAGCAACTCCGATCTGGCGAAGAGAGAGTGATGCGGAAGCCATCCGAAACTGTCAGTCCGTGCACGAACAGATCGAATCGGCCACCGTTGGGGAATGGAAGATCCACACCGATCATCGACTTTGTAATACTGAAGGTTCTCTTCGAAAGCGATCTCGACCTCACGGTATGAAAAGATCGTTGAATGCCATTTGCACTGCAGCATTAGACGAGATATCCAAACGATGTACGGTAACTTTACAGGCTCGATTCGTCTCAAATGGGACAAAACTGAGCTCTATCTGCGCCTGCACGAGGACGCGAGTATAGCAACTAGCCATCCACTCGTGACTTTCGGCATCATGAATCGCCGTATCGTCTGCTCAGGTTTTTAAATGATATTATAAGCCTAACGTTCATTCGTAAAGATGAAGCCGAGATCTCGAGTGGCCTTATACTGAAAGATTACCAGGTGCCAGGGTAAGGGAAAGAAGTTGCGCGTTTCGAGATCCGTTCTGTGACGAGCTAGTAAAACTCTAATGGAGAGGAATAGACCGGTTTATCACTAGTGCCGCGACGTCATCGCACCCGAAAGGCTTGATCGTCAGCAGAATGTCACCACCGATCAACAAATCTTCACTTGGCGGCGAATAGAAGCCAAGTCTTGGCCGATTGGTCGGAGAGCGCGCGGCAATGCGGAATGAGGCCACATCATTGGCGAAAAGACGGCGAATTTGTACTCGAACCGGGGCATCAACATAACGAACAGCAAATCCGTCAGAAATTTGTGTATCGGGATCGATTTCTGAGCAGTTATAAATTGGTTAAAAACGTACGAAGGCTTTCGAAGACGAAGAGTCCGTCAAAACGATATAAGCCAGAATCGTACGGATTACGAGTCATTCTCAAGCCCTCGAAATCATTCAATATATCAGGAAGTTCAATCGACATCTCTACTACTCGATCGAAAAACGTGCTGTCAAACACTTCACGCAACTTGAAGCGGCTCAAGAATTCGGTAAGGCGACAAGTCTTGATGTGAAACAAGCACAGCCGAACTCACACTTGATGAATTTGATTGTTTTCGTCGAGAGTCGCAAAGTCCGTACCATCGTAGTTGTCCAATTGCGCATTGTCAAGCATCACATAATGGGCAAACATAGAATTTCGTTGGGTGCCAGTCAGGGTGGGTAACGGGCCGGCCCGGGCCGGCCCGGGCCGGCCCGCGCCCGCCCGGCCTCAGGCGGGCGGGCCGATGCTCTTTTTTTGGGTCTGGCGGGCGGCCCGTTGGTACATAGGGTCGGAAGAGGAAAAATTTTTCTAGCTCTTTCTACAGACAAATGGTCTGCTGTTTTCAGTAGTGTGCTCATTTCGTCTGCATTTACCAGAAAAGCATGTATTGCCAGGTTTTAAACATCATGAATCTGAAAAAGCGTCAGAGAAAGCCTTATCCCCATGATCAAAAGACATTCATGGATTGCTCACTCTCTTAGAGGAACTCAATGAACTCCTAACTCCTAACCGTTTCGATACGTAACGAAGCCCAGTGAGTTCAGTTACAGTGAAACAAGGAGGACTTCGGACTGTTTTTACCAGGCGCTCTACTACAAAGCCCCATAGACCAAAACCAGGCGCCCCACCAAGCCTGCGTCATTCTTATTTGGCGCCACACAAACTCGACTGTCTCTGGCAATGAGAAGGAGAGGGAGAAGGGAGAAGAGGGGATCCTTTTCAGGTAAAATTGCGGTTCCTGATCTGACAATCAAAAGAATGATTGTGCTAGGGTACCCTGTGCTACCTGGGACACGTTAAAAGTGATCGAAATTGGCTAGGCGCATCGCGGTTTTAGCGCATAATCTTTCACTGTATCCTGGAATTCAACATTTCGACACCAAATTTTGTACAAATCATGAAACTGCATAATGCAGGGGTAAAATTAGCCAAATGAATGAGTCTGATTGCAACCACATCATACCTGAAAATCGGCCCGGGCCGCCCGCGGGCCGCCCGCCTGTTTTCCCACCCTGGAAGCAACAATGGACGAACTGGGGCTGCCAGACGCAATGCAACTGGATGAAATGAACATCTGCCCTGGCTTTAGCAAAGATATCTAGCAAGAAACTTGGCGCAATTGGAGAATGCCTTTGTCGCTTTGGACTTTCCCCGCCGCGAAATATCTCATTTTGATTGCATTCATCCCTCTGGTTGCCTGCTTCTCTCATCGCCTGCTGTCATTCCTTGTCGTACAGCATTATCGATTAGATTTCCCATCGCTCATTTGCTTCGAAGAATATCGTGGTTTGCCTGTCGTTCTTCTCTCCCTTCCCAATTGCTAGCCTATTCAAATGGCGAAGAGCTTCTGTGATATTGTCGGCGTTGAAGTTTTCCGTGAAGGACTCACTTTGCGTTTGGTTTACGACGAAGATCCGCTTGGCAACCGGTTGAATCCACGAATTGATCCGATTGAGAAGAAGGACTTCTCTGTCAACGAACTCAACTTTGAGGCTTTTCTTTGTGAAGCGGATCCCAAGCGTAGCGACTTTCCCTATCAGCTGCGAGTTCGTCTTGCCGACGAATGTGCTGAAAAGTTGGCGAACGGATGGAAGATTCAAGTTGATTTTCATTACATTTCGAAATCATTCTCGGGAATTGCTAATGCGCAAAGCAAGCCGGCGTCGGCCGTGCTACGCGGCGACCAGCTTTCCGCGATATTGATCAATTTTTGCTCAAATCTTTCGGAAATCAGTTTCGGAATGCACATCTATTTTGCCGACATCTATCGCCACAAACTATCATTCATTGTTGAAGAGAAGGCCGAGAAGAAGCACTATGACTGCAGGCTGCTCGTCGATGACGGAAAGACGACCCTCTACGCTCACAAAACGGTCCTGGCCATTGACTCTAGATTTTTTCACGCCATGTTCACTGGCGAGTTTAAGGAACGCGATGCAATGGACGTCCCACTTGGTGACATCAAGAAGGACGACCTCCTCGAGTATCTTTATCGAGTTTACGCACCGTGCCGACCTTTTTCGTTGGCTCGAATGCTTCCGATTCTGACCCTGGCCGATCGTTTCGGAAATGAGGAGCTTCTTGCAGAGGCCGAAAGCTTCCTTCTTAAGCAATCGCCGGAGACAACAGAGGAGAAAGGGCAGCTTTTGCGCTGGGCTAACAACTTCAATATGGCTAAATTATTTAGCAAAGTGTTGCCCCTTATGGAGAAGGCCGAATTGCAGACGTTGCTTCCTTTGAAGAATGTTCAGTTCTCCAAAGAGAACCTGGAACTGCTTCTCGAACGCCTCGTGAGCCTTATTTGATTTTCGGTGTTTTGCGGTTGTTGCAATTAGCTCTCGATTGTTGTTAAGCGGTACTTGAAAATAAAGCGAAGCGACTTCATGATGCCCAGAAGACGGACCTTGTAAGTTGCACAAAGCAGCGACGAGAAGGATAAGGGAGAAGGATACATAAGCAAAGCCCTTTGTGCTTCAGGCAGTGTTTCAGCATTGCAGCCTGTTTTTCGTTCTAGTCGATGTCACGCCATTGTAGTTGAATTCCATGAGGATCGTCGACATCGCTGAAGCGTGTGAATTGCCTTCCATCCGTGAACCGAACGACACTTCCCAATATGATCTTTTAGGTATTGATAGCGCTTGCCATTTTGTGTCTTCACTTTCTTCAACAGTCTACCGCTTATTACAGTGATTTGCCGTCGACCCCCCGCAGCCTCTCTTTTCCTTCAACGATTTTTCTGTGTTGTTTATGGTTCGACAGTACAGAGCACATACTACCAGCTGGCGCCTGTGGTTTGTAGTAGCCGTGATGATTCCTTTCTCGAAAGCTCTATCACGTTCAATCAATGTCTTTTTGACCAGGCGCTAGCATTTCTGCTGCCAAAACTAATCATCCTAAGTTTTTCAGAGCAGCTACTGACGCTTTTGCCTAAAACTGGTGGCAAGCGCCATCATCAAAGTGCCTTGTTAGGCTACAAGGCACGTGAACCAAAGGTGTATCTCAAACTACATCGTGGGACTAGAAGTCACTCAATAAATCAATCAAACAATCATAACTGCAATTAACCTTTGCTTTTCTCTGTTTGATTTTTCCACCTGAATAAAATGGGCGCTGATAGTGCAAACCAATTTCTTCCTTGAACATTGCATGTTGCATCATCACAATTTCTTCATTTTTGTCAGCCAAACGGTAAGTTGCTCAAAAACCCGATATAAGCGGCATCGTTCCTGGCTACAACTTTGGGAATGGCACAAACCAGACAACCACGTGCCAGTAAGTGGCATATTAAAAACTTCGCACAAACTCGAAACATCATGAATTGCCAGACTACATAAGAGACCAGTAGAACGATCGCTCTCGCCACCTCCTCCTCACAATCAGTCCATTTTTCAAAGGCTCACGTTTTGAACGGAACTGTATCATTAGTGAATTTTTAGTGAATTTTACCTTTCTTGACAATCGGTGCCCCGACGTGCAAGCTTTCCGCATTCTTTTTTTGTTATTTTCAGTTGTGTGATGCTCTGCAAATGGGTCCCATCGTTGAGTCAAGCGACCTTCATTATCGTCAGCTTCTCACTCATCAAGTGGATTCTTTCAAACCTCTTTCGACTCATTAGCGGAACAAATTCTAAGGTTTACTGGATTTAGAACCTCATTTCTTTCAATGTATGTAGACTCCGAGGATCCACGAGAAGAACTGGAAACCAGACGTTGTCTACCTCTACCAGTTGCCCCGTATTCCTTCCCTTCCTAACATTTCGCCCTATTGTCTCAAACTGGAGACCTTCATGAGGATTCACAAGATCAAGTACGAGGTACAAGTTGAACTCAATAACACAGCGTTCAGATTCGTTATGTTCTTTATCTACGGTCAAAGTACGGCCTTTTACCTTTTATCGAGCTTAACGGAGAGCATTTTGCTGATTCATTGTTGATCGTCAAAGAATTGACAAAGCATTTTAACATTCAGGTTATTTAATGCTAAGAGTGGTCAACCTTTGAACAGGAGAAGCTGACACCAGAGCAGCAGGCCATCTCTCATTTCCTAGAGCGTAGCGTCGAGAAGTTCACATTACCGTAAGCTTACAATCAAGTTTGACCTGTTTTTTTCCATCAGAGTTTTTTGACTTTTATTAATCCTGGAAGCCACGAACTGGGATCAATGAACGAGATAACTTCTTTACAGGCTAATGGCCCGAGAGAAGATGATCTACACCACAGAGGCCTTCCTTCTCACGGGAATTAAATTCTGGAAGATCATGCCGGACTTTCTCTTCACACTCATCACCCCCATCATCGCCTGGGTGATACGCACTAGGGTTCGCAGTTTTTCATCTTACAGTCTTTTTTAATACTTTTGCCCCGCTCACTCTTTTGACAAAGTTTATAGTTTGTCGAAGCAACCGGGAAAGCCTTCGGAACCTTTTCCGACTTGGAGTTTCGAGCCCTCCTCCAAGAGAACTTCGAGTATCTTCGCATCTTCCTTGGCGACAAGAAGTTCCTTTTCGGAAATGTTCTAACAACGGTGAGAAAAAGATGAAGCCATAAAGAATTTCCAGGCGGATGCAACAGTGTTCGGCGCTTTAGCGGTGAACTTCTTTCAGCACTTGGATAATTTCGCGGAGCAAATTGTTATGGCTCCCGAGAACAAGAAGATAGCAGATTATCTCGAACGCGTCCGTGACATCCTGTTCCCTACTGATTTCGAACAGAAATAACGCTGAACCTAGAAATCGCACTCTTAGATAAACTTCTTCATGTTATGTTTCCCTAAAGAGGAACGCTGATCTATAGTTCTCTTCAAAAAATGCAACATTGCGCTGACTGCCGAGCTCCAGCTGAAGTGACGGCGTTGTTCACCGAAACGTTAATGCTACGGCAATTCAGCTTATTCAAACATCGTCCGTGAATTGTGGAACGTGCAAGGAGCCACGAATCCACAAAGTGTCCAGATTGTGAGTAAATGGGTGAGATAGAAGAGCACCCCAGTCAAGCGAGGCAGGGTTCTCGCCTTCACGGATTTGATGATAGAAGTCAAACTTGTTCACTCGAGTAGTCGAAAGAACGTCCACCAAATGCTGCATGTTATAGAAGGAATTGGAGATCTCCACTGATGTCACGTTTTGATGATGTTGAAGAGTATTGACAAATCCCATTTTCGAACCAGTGCCTTGCACAGAGTTTAGTGTTTCTTTGTGATAAAAAAACGTGGAGTTGGCGTCGGCGCCCATACTTATAACCGAAATTGTACACAGCAGGTGGTGTGTAGACCCAGCGCGCAGTGGGGCGTTTCGGAAACCACAAAAGACCAAAGCAGCTGGCGACTCTGTTCATGAGGTTCTGTATGCCAACGGTGCAACATGCTTGAGAAAATGTGTTTGAGGCAATGCAAAGGACGATATTATCTTAGTTTGCTGTCAACCCCTGGATAGCTGCCACAAGTTATGGATTCCAATCGTGTTTTTGGTTCGACAGCTGTCGCAAACACAACGCACAGACTACCAGCTGGCGCTTGTGGTTTGTGGTAGTCGTGATGATTTCTGTCTTGAAAGGTCTGAACAGCGCGACCGCGGCCTTGCATTCTCACTCACCTTCTCTCTCTATTTCCTTGCCCTATGGAACCAAATTTTTCACACGCAGATAGTAGTCTGCGTATGTTACTTGGAACTCGTTCTTCCTCGAAATCTTTTTACTCAGTATTCTCTTCACTAAAATAGAAAAAATAGAAAAAAAACGTGCTTTTTCAGCGATCTCGGACTAGCTCGCCTTGATCAAACATAATGCGTACCACTTATAATCTTACGATGAAGTGCGAGATTTGTGCAGCCCCAGGAATGACTTTGCATTACGGCGCACTGAGTTGCCGGGCTTGTGCTGCGTTCTTTCGACGCACTGTTGCACAGAGGCTCAAATATAAATGCAAGCGTTTCAACTGCTGCGCCACATCGAGCAGTTTGCTTCTCTTTCAATAAGTCGAATCGCTTCAGAGCTTCGTTGTGTCTGTCGTGCGTGCCGGATGCGAAAATGCATTAAGGCGGGAATGAACACCTCTGGTATGTTGAACATCTTTTTACTGTGTGGCTACGCTTCCTCCTTTTTAGAAGTTTGCATCAAGCAGGAGCCAAGGAAGTTTCAAATTCCGGCATCCGAACCAACAACCGAGAGAGCGCCTACATTAATGCAACTGCAAAGAGCGTATGCGGATCTCTGTCGAACACGCCAAATAATTCACAATTTGTCGGAAGAACTTATTTTTGGCAACAGATCGGTGCGTAGCTTTGTTCTATCATAAAGTCTATTGCAGCGTGTTCCCAAAATGAGAGATTTCCGGGAAATCAACAAAATTCACGAGACCGAATCACGCATCGTTCTCGATTTCATTTTTACTGCATTTCCGATGGAAACCCGGATGCTGGAAGGCGACCAGCTGGTTTGCAGCACCGGTACTAGATACATGTGGCAGTTTGCAGAAAATTCTCTACGGGCACTTCTTTCTGGCGTTCGAGCTCTTCGAGTCGGCCTACCTCACGAAGCTTTCGGGGCAAAGCGATCACTTCATCGTGCAAAACGGAGATTATTTTAGTTGGCAAAGTCCGCTGACTCACATCCATAATTTTGACGGTGCAGTCAATCCGGCAATGGACAAGATGTTCAAGTACAAAGCAATCGGCTCCAATTTCTTTGTTCTACAGACTCTGTGAGCCTCTTCATGAGAGCCTAATGCGTGTCGTCACACGACTGTTCGAGCTGGACATGACTGAGATGGAATTCCTCGTAACTACGGCGCTGCTTTTCTGGCTGACAGGTTGATCTCAAAATTATTTCCTTACGATCAATTGACCTCAGGAGTCGAAAGAGAGACGTATCAGGTGGATGCCATCAGCCAGCAAGCACGGAACAGAATACTCTCTGAGGCGGCCGATTTGATTTGCAGGCGACGATCGCAAGAAGAAGATGCCCTCAAACTGACGCGTCTCGTCCTGCTGCTACCGTTGATACAGGTGGGATCTAAGGTTAGAGAGCAGGTTGTTTATTTACGTATAGAAAGCCGCTCAACAAACCCACGACGTCATTGAAATCGCCGTCGCCGCGGGTTGGTATTCGCTCGACGGTCACCTCTACGATTTCTATAGGCCTTCCTTGTAGCGAATTTCGTGATGCTAAACAATTTTGGTAATGCACAATACAAGTACAGAAATAAATTATTGTATAGATGAACAATCCAACAGGAACAAACACGCATGAACGAAGTGAACCAAGGAAGAGCAAACAACAATGAACAATGAAAAATCACGCCTCGAGGGGTAAGCATTCTCGTTCGTTAGCTCTCGATAGTATTCTACGAATATCGTTTTATTTTCTCAACCCATGAAAGCATCCGAAAAATGTTTTATTCAGCGCCCCTTTATTGTATATTAATGGATAACATTTTTGTCACTCCCTGCACCCTGAAAAACGGGATGACTTTCATCAAGTCAGACGTCTTGACACAAACTACGAGCTGAGGCATTTGTAGTCTTCGTGCCCATCACGTGGCACTACATCGTCCGCATGTCCTCTTTCACTCTTAGATTCATTAGTTCAGCTCACATCATCCGTTCGAAATGGCGCTTTAGCAGTTGTTTTTTTTCTTTTGATTATTTGAACACGTCGTGTCAACTACTATTCCTTGCAGGCATGCCAATCCCTCAAAAAGTTATTCATAATTTTTCTACAACGGCCGAAACGCTGCGTCTGCGCGTTTGTCGAGTTTGCGAAGGAGCAACTCGTAGCATGCATTTCGGCGCCACGTCTTGTCGCGCTTGCGCTGTGTTCTTCCGGCGCATTTGTTCTACAAGAAGGAATATTCGGCACAACGGAGACTGCTCGACTGCACAACCGAGTGACTGTTTGTTTTAGCATTTATTGATCGCGCAATGTACGGTAGATGAAGCACGATCGACATGCCGAGCCTGTCGATTAGCAAAATGTCTGGCCGTTGGAATGCAATTAAACGGCAAAGGATTCAACTTGAGTAAGAGCTCTTTCCGACTTCCCGAAATATGCACGATGTGCATGGTACTTTACAGCGACTTTGGCTAACAGCAAACTCGACAAAGACGCAGCATGTCAATTTCTCAGTTCAAGGGCTTTCCCCCGTCTCCGTCGACTATCTGATACATACGAGCAGTTGATCGATTGGAGAAATACTTTAAATCGCATATCTGCTAAAGAGCCTCGTTCAAACGAAGTTGGCATTTGATTTCAAGCACGTGACGAGCACCTTGCCCAGAAGTTTCTCGGATCATACCAGGCTTTCTTGGACGACATAAAGCGCAGTATCACGCTCGATGGAAACTTTCTTCAGCAAGCATTCGAGTCGGAGTTTGCTGAACTGCCAAGTGATCAGAAGGTTCCCTCTCCCTCCAGATATTTGCGAAACTTCAACAGATGCCAATATTTCAAAATTTCTTCGTTCGTTTTCTGATTGCGGAATGGGCTTATGCAACATCTTGCAGTGGACAGACCAAGTGTACTGTCCGCCTCGGTGGCATGAAATTCGACGCCACCAGCTCGGACTTCTTCTTAAGCAGCAGCAATCAAGACGTAAGCCACTCTCCACAGAGGCTCACGGAGTACGGTCATCGATGGACTTATTGTATTTTATGTGTACGCAAATTCAGGATTTCGTCTTCTCTGCAGAACGTCTTTATGACTAACGTTGTGAAAAAGTTTGCATCGCTACGACTTCGGCGAGTTGAATTCTTGATTCTTGTCGCTTTAATTTGTTGGGACGCCAGTATGTTTAACACTGTTTGAGAGGTAATGAACATTCAGGCATTGAAGGGTTGCCGGCAGTTGCTGCAGCAATTGCTAAACGAGCTCGGGAGCAAATTCTCGAAGAAGCTATCGAATACATCAAGACTCGAGAGTCTAGCGAAAAAGCTCTCCGACTCGGGCAAGTCCTGCTCCTTCTTGGCACCATTGAGGTAAGTTGTCAAATTTTTGTCAACGCTTTAAGAAATACGTGGAACATTTCACTCGAGTCTTCGAACTCGCTGGAATTTTCAAATTCCATCACATCGATGCAGAATTGGAGCAGTTCATTGCAAGAAATGTTTAGCCGAAGTGAATGCTTGCATAGCCCTGCCGATGTTGAGTTTCTCTACAAAACAAAAGTTGCAACTCGTGGCACATTTACAGAGATTTTATCGTTTGTGCTCTGTTTTTGCTCTGAACAGCTCTTTTTGCTCTGAACACATATTTCTTGATGCGAATGTAGATTTTTTTTCAATCCGTGAATTTTTGTGCCCAAATTGTATCCCCCGCCCTTTGTTTGTTAACGTGTTTACCACAGCCTGAGTGGCTTTCGCAAGAGACGTAATAAATGGAGACATGTGCTTTCTTTCACCACGGGGAGGAAGCAGTGGGGGGGGGGGGGGGGGGG
>JAQIXL010003127.1:0-11099 GCA_034700245.1 Poikilolaimus oxycercus | reverse complement strand
GCCGCGCATGTTGACGCGGCGCCGCCGAACACGCCGCGCCGCGCGCCGCGCCGCCGAACTCTGTCCAGGCCTTAAGATGGCGGCGGTTCCACGTTGAAGCGCTCGTGCCCGTCATGACAGTCGATCACGTGCATCTTCCAATTCTAACGAACAAGGATCTACTTATAGAACATGCTTTCAGCGCAACTGCGAAGAAGAAGACTAGAAGACGGAACTTGAAGAAAGAACACGCGGTCAAGCGTATTCCTCACCTTTCGAGCGCGGCACGGAGTAGTATGATTCAAAGTAAAACGCGCGATAATTTCCTGAATCATCAAAGCGTGAAGAATGAGAGGGGGATTAAGGGAGCAATACTCATTTCAGTAGAATAAGATCCGATTAGTTTCGAAATCTTTTCTTTGGCCAAGTCGGCGTCACGCCGGCGCGGCGGAAGTCTCTCCTCGCCGGAGGGATTGATAACTCTCAGCAAGTAAACAGTCTATGAGGAGTAAGGGTTGCGATATCTTGTGCCATGACGAATTCAAAACCTCCATTGAAGCTCAAACAACAACTAGGGAAAACAACATCTCATGCCATGAAAGAAGGGACAAAAAATGAGCTTGTGAAATCCGAGCAACGAACAGTTCGTAGAAGTGATTCCTAGTGGTTGATCAAGCTTCGTCTGAGAATCGATGGCGAATTTGAAAGGGGTGCGAGCCCGAACCCCCAATGATGACATATCACGGATTTGAAGATTTCTCGCTCAGCGCTGGTTGCCAGCCACTCGCTGCCGATGCTCAACGATTTTCTTTCAAGTTTTTGCTGCACATTATTTCAACAAGTGCTTAGGCCATGATGCGTTTTATTTCATTTTGGCAAACAAAACGATAAAGAACAATGGAATTTTGGCTCTCGTAGAACTGACTAAAATGATCGCTTGAAATCCATTACTCGACGTAAAACAGAGGATTCTATTTAACCATCGAAACGCCTTTGAAAGTTTATTATGAATGTGAAGAGTCGTTCTGAAAGAAGCGATTGTGAGTGTTGCAGTTTTCAACCTTTCCATTGCTCAGAGAACATCGTCTCAGTCTCTAGATTAGCGTCGTAAGCCTCGACGACTTTCTTCACCGCTTGATTGACAATGATTTTCTTCAAGAAATAGAGAACTTTTGAGCGTCGCTTACTTTCTGTCTCCACGCTTGCACGTAGGGATGATTCAGAAGATCGGTCACGAAAGCTCGCTTGGTGAAATCAAACTGAAGCATTTTCGTGAGCAGGTCGCGCGCGTCAGTCACTAAAATCATCAAACTACAATAGATAAGGCTGAAGACGACCTGTATGTGGACGACATCCTTCATTGTCTTCAAACAAGTTGCTGGGAAACACTTCTTTGAAGGGCGTCGACGTTCTACCTTGTCTGGCAATCACTTTCGGGTAATCGGCTTTGTTGAACCTACCACTAATTGTAAGAAACGAGATGAATAATTACCTATTATAAAACGAGAGATCGGAAGGAGAACCAAGAGTCTTGGTGATGTTACTGTACACGTCGTCCTGTGTCTTTCCTTTGAAGAGGTGGCTCTGAAGGATGAGCTCAGCCATAACGCAGCCAATGGACCACGAATCGGCTGAAAAACGTTTGCTCAGTATTCTTTCATGCCTCTAGTGTCGTAGGCTTCCTTGATAGTGTATAAAACTTCCGGTGCATTGTAGATCATCGTTCCAACTCGACGTGTGAGCTTCTCGTCAGGCACAAGACGTCTCGACCAACCCATGTCAATAATCGTGACGTGCATCTTCTCATCGATTACAATGTTTGAAGCTTTGAGGTCCTAAAGAGACGTTGCACTAAAGCCGTCTTGAGAGTTCTTACGCGATGCACAACATCTAGTCGATGCAGATACGCGACAGCGATCAAAATTTGATAAACAATGAAAGACAGCTGCTCATGACTAAGCTTCGAGTTGATTTTCTGAAAGTTGTTAGCCGTTGCGTAGATTGTCCAGCAAAGCTGTACCTTGAAATGCACTCGAAGATCGTGCAATGATGCGCCACGAAATTCAGTGACATGATACAACTCGGTGAGCGGTGACCCGTTCACGTTGGTCGTGAAGATATCAAGCAAGTGAAGAAGCTGTAAACAATGTAAACAATGTGATGATTTCGAAGAAGAAACAAACACCCGAATGTTGTATGGTGTTAAGAAGCTCGATTTCACGCATCGTCACTTGTAAATACCGTGCTCGTTGGATCTCTTGATCGTTTCCATGAAGGTCCGTTAGAGGATCAAATGTGAAGTTCATCCGCTTTATAACGACTCTTCGTTTAGACTGCGTATCAAATGCATTCCTAGAAAACACTGTGAAGCTTGCGAAATCCTCACACTGTGACCCCCTGCATGCCTTCACCGAGGAATTCCAGCTCCGCGTAGCGTTCCGGAACCGTAAAGCAATACTCCTTTTTCGTTTCTGCGACATAAAGCTTCTGAAACAATGAGGATGACAAGCAACAGGGAACAAGACCACGCTGTTGAAAGAGCCAGACGCTGCTGAATTTGGCTCCAAAACAAACGGCTTCTGTTCCGCGATAACGCTATCTGAAGGCGTTACAAGAAATGCTTTAAGGCTTACAGGATTTGGGAGATCCAAAGCACGGGATAATCTCCGAAATGAAATGAGAAAAACGGTTGAGGATTGTTGGATTCGGCATCTCCTTGTCATTTTCAAGCAGAGGAGCTGTTGTTTCCAACTGGCTAACTGTCGGGGAAGTTTCTGCCCGGCCACTTCTATCAATGTTCGACATCGCAATTCCAAAATGCGTTGTATGCACACAAATTGAGCACAAAATAAAAAGACGCTCGAGAAGCAGAGACTGACGTGTCTGGCGAGCAAGAGGCCAAGGCGTCGATCGATGGAGAGATAAGAGCAATGCGAGTCATACATGGCGAAGGTTCATAAATGGTGTGGCGAAATGACAGCGGGAATTTTGAAACTTGTGAAAACCAAGCTCGAATTGTAAAGGGTAGTCATTGGGCGGCTGGATTATAGCTACGAAAATACCCACCTCGGATTACTGACAAGATGATGGAAATCGGCATTAATCGATCTCCGACCAGTAATTTCAATTGAGAGTGTGTGTAGATTTCACAGCAAGCACGATCTTTTTTCGGAACATCAACAATCCTTCTAGCATATGACAGGCACACAACGCAGCAGAACATCTTTCAATCAAATATGAACAGAGAGATTGTGCCTAATTGTAAGAAAGAAATCAAGTTACGACTGATGCTGAATCTTGAAACTGCTTGATGAAGTTGAAAACATGTCCTATTAACAAGAGGGCTCTAGTTATTATGCCTCTTTCCAAACCTTTCCAGCTGGCTGTTGACCTTGTTTCATGCTCTAGGCTAATGTCGTAAGTGCAGACTATCCGTCTGGTCTCTTCTGAAACTGCGCTTTCCTGAAAACGTTCTTTAGCTGGTGAGATTTCCTTGTGGTTCAACCTGATGCGCCCATGATTTTACGTACGGATGGTTGATGCATTCGTCCACGAAGGCTCGTTTCCTGTAGTCGAATGCCAGCATGCGTTCTAGAAAACTCCGTGCATTGTTTCCTAGAAAACAAACACATTGGAAAATGGCTCAAGACGACTAACCGGTGAACATTTCGGCCCCTTGTTTGTCCTCAAAGAAGCTGTCAGCAAACAGCTCACTGAAGGGTTTGAGCTGTTTTGCTTCTTTTTCTCTTCTTTCTTTTCTTTCGATCATCTTCTTCCGATCTGCGTCGACGAACCTTGAAATTGACTATAAGCTCGCGAAAAGTTGCAAATTCTCACATGTCGTAAAAGTTTGATTCTCGAGGAGGTTGAAACGTCTTAGTCATTTTGCTGTAGATTTCGTCCACAGTTTTTCCTTTCAAAACCGTCTCAAGCCGGATCAGCTCGCCCATAATGCAGCCGACGGCCCAAATGTCAACTAAACACACTTCGTAAAATCTTTTCAAAGAGCTTTAAAAGCGGTTCTCCAGTTCAAAATGAGGCTACCATCTTATTGTTAGTGAATCAGTTTGTTGAAGTCGACTTACCGCGGTTATCATACGGATACTTCATTTTGCACAGCATTTCTGGAGCGTCGTAGATCAACGTTCCAGCCCTGGTTGTTAGTCGCGAGTCAGGGTCGAGACGACGCGACCATCCCATGTCAAGAACGGTGACGTGCATATTCACGTCTACGGCGATGTTACTCGTTTTCAGGTCCTTCAAGCGAGCATTAGAATTTGGAAAGAAATGTCAAGCTACTCTGTGAATAACACCTAAGCGATGCAGATATTGGATGGCCGCAAGAATTTGATAGACGATGAAGGAGACCATTTCATGAGAAAACCGTTTCTTTTCTTGCCGACGTTGTGTGAGAGTTGCTCCGCGGAAAGGCGTTACATGATAAATCTCTTTGAGTCCCGAAGCGTCGACATTTGGCGTGAAGATGTCGATTAAGTGCAACAACTAGGCAAGAACTATTACGAGGCGGTATTTTAAACTTACGTTTGGATGATCTAGCACGCGAAGAAGTTCAATCTCGCGAGTCGTCACTTGCATTATTCGCTCGCAACGCCTTTTATGTTTCGTCACTTCTTCTTCTGTTGCAGCAGATGGAGGATTGTCAAAATGCAAGTTAATTCGTTTTATGACGACGATTTCGTTTGTTGATTTATCAACAGCTGTTCTGAAACATGTGTCGGCAAGTGAAAGTTTTTTTTAAGAATAAAAACACTTACACAGTCGCTCCCTGTGCACCTTCGCCGAGAAATTCGATGACTTTATAGCGAGTGTTGACTGTGAAGACGTGCGTCTTCTTATTGCCGTCAGGTACAGAAACGACCTGTAACCTCCAATGAATCTTATTAGCAAACAGTCTTCTCACCACAGAGGCAAAGTTCTTCGAGGAAGCAAGAGCGTTGGCAATAACAAGATTGGTCGACACAATTCTTGTTCGGTCAGTCACCATTTCGGAAGGAGAAGTTGATATCTGTCCTGCGGCGCAGCCGAAAAGTCGATCAAAAAGAG
The DNA here is from genome assembly GCA_034700245.1 of Poikilolaimus oxycercus. Classification (NCBI taxonomy): domain Eukaryota; kingdom Metazoa; phylum Nematoda; class Chromadorea; order Rhabditida; family Rhabditidae; genus Poikilolaimus; species Poikilolaimus oxycercus. The sequence goes on along the minus strand of JAQIXL010003127.1, from coordinate 6,056 downwards.
TGCGTGTTCTGTGTGAAGGTGCCTTGAGGCCTTTTCGAGACATTTCTCAAGCTAAAATACCCAATACTCATGAAACAGCGCGGATGAGTGATAAATTGGACGAGAAAATTGACGCGACAGCACAATTTTTGTGCGTGCCACTGCTCGTGCTCGTGGCCAGGAGTGATAAGAGAGGTCCCCTTGATGTCCCTATGTTGGACAGCAACTCTTCTGGCAGATATGAGCTGCTAGATCTTGAACCAAAATCATGGCAAGAAGTCTACGACGGCACAGCAACTAGTTCTAATTGTTCCGAAGGCAGTTTATTCGTTTGCTTTCTTCTTGCAGACGTAGTTCCTCATTGAATAGGAGCAGGGCGCATCGTCGAGTGTGTGAGGAGAGTCAACATCGTCCTCGAAATTATCGGCATAGATTTGACCACAGAGTAGCTGAATTATATTTTTTTTTCGAATCAATAAAGACTACTTACATCGGTTCGTCATCTTGGTCGATCAGTTCCCCATGGAAGATAATCGGTAGGAGTCCCGTCCGTCCAAGACCACGTGTTTCCATCGGTGGAATGCAGACCAACCCAGGTGAAGTCCTCCCAAGAGGTGATCGTCGTGTGAGCTTGGGCAAATTCTGATTGTGCGGTCCAATTATTGACAAACCTACCACAAATAAAAAGGCGCTCTTCATCGCTGTGAAGGGACGTTAAATGTGCGCCGACTAACTGACACTGCGATTCGGCATCGTCGAACGTCGCACGATAAAATGTCTGAATCACTCTGTTTCTCAAAAAAAGACGTGAATGTTGACTTTGTAACAGCTATTTGAGCCGTTGAAGTACGTCCACTCGGAGTCGCATTTCTGGGGAGGGCAATACGGCTTCGTCACTTCGCAAACGTAAGGCTTTTCTTCAAAGCAGTTGGCGACATCCCACTTGGTGCTGTTAAATTCCACACTGACACAGTCAAAATCAGGCTCTCTTCTGACGCTAGGCACAAAACCTACAAGGAGTATTTTTTTTCCCTGAAATAAATCGAACCATGTTTCCAGTGCGTGTAGTTGAACACGCTACCATCGGACCATTCGAACAGCCCGGGCTTGACAATGTCCGTTCCACCAATCCAGAAATCGACCGTATTTGGCGGCAATTGTTCCTTGGCCAGCTCTGCAACCAAGGTTGTTTTGCTAGGAAACTTACGAACGATCAGTTCATTCTCGTAGGAGTTGATTACCGAAGTAAGATGTCCTGCCGCACTCGAGCAAATTCGCTCGGCCGTGGAAAAACCGACAGGCAGTGCGCTCAGTTGGTAACATTTATGCAGCTTGACGCTTTCGATTGATCCCGGTGGACAGTCCGAGTGCGCCATCGCCAGAAGTCCGAAGAGGAGAGGAAGTTGTAGAGTTACACTCATGTTGCTGCTTCGCTGAAATGTCATCATTTCACAAGCTTTTCAAATGAGAAGGTCTTCAAAACGAAATCTTGAAAGCGCTAAACGGAGGCCAGAAAACTCTGTTTTTCCTCTCAACTGGGAGCAAAAAAGAGGAGAACAAATCTAGGTCGGAAAAGAAAGAAGGGAGACACCGTTTCTCCTGTCTGTGATTATGTCTGTGGTTACCTTTTAGAGACCGAATATGACGTTTCCTTCAAGTCTTAAAAACTCATAAAACGTTCATTTCAAAGCTGATTTAGATTCGGTGCTACATATGTCGGTGAAATCATACCAACGGTGATGTTTCACCTCAAAGATGTCGAATTTAGACAGCTTTCAGTTGTGTTTCACGTCCTTAGCGACTACGGTTACCTGTTGCATAAGTAAGTCGAACTCTAATTTTCTCCTCTCATTTGAGCGGAATTTTCATTCAACTTTCTATTGGAACTTATGCACAATTAGCCCAAAACTCGAAAGTGTTTGCGGTTACTTTCTGGCAATCACCCTTTCAATATGTAAGCGTCTGCTCAAGGACCGTGATGGAACTCTGGGAGGTGAGGGGAATGAGAACGCAAACTGGCGAACATCCTACGATTCTGGTTGACGGTTTACAAGATTTTGCATTTCTTCAGCAGGGACCGTTTGGGAATTGAGGGGGGAGACGGCTTAGGGCGACAGATTTTTGGGGAATGAAAGTGAAGACCGCGGCAGTGTCGAGACGCGACTGAGAAGGCAGCTGTCGGTGGGCGTCTTTTAAACAGGAAAAATGACGTTAGCCTAGAATCTCTAAACGTCCTTTAAGATTTCATCAGCGCTTATTAAGAGTCGGCAACCGAGCTCTGTCTTGTTCATGAAATCATCCAGCAGTCTTCGAGAATCTTCTTTTCTCAATTCGGTACAATCGTTTTCCTTGAAGACTTTGCGGGAAGCGGTGAAGCACCTTTAAGCTGACGAAGCGGTCTGGAAAAAGTTGCCCCAGGAAAGGCTCGATGAGCTCTTCAAAACCTACTACTCAGTTTCTTGCTGCAAGGGCAGTGTATGAGCCGGTTCGTTAAATTAACGAACCCACCCAGTCGCTGGAGGACCCCAGTCGCAAATTTGGCGTGAGATACCAACCTTGTCGCTTTTCGGCCATTTTGAGGCCTTATGGGAGTGACCCAGTCGCTTTTTTGGTCACTTTGAGGCCTTATGGGACCGACTCAGTCGCTTTTTTGGCCACTTTGAGGCCTTATGGGACCGACCCAGTCGCTCCTAGGGGAGCCCTAAGGAACCGACCCAGTCGCATTTTTGAGGTCCAACGGACCTCAATCGAACACTGTGCAAGGGGTTCGATGCCGAATCCTAGCGGCCAAATATCTCCTAGGTTGACTCGGAATTGGGTTCGCTCCATTGGATTAGGAGCACTAAATATGTTGAACAACTTCTGGCAGAGGTATTTGCTGCGAGACCCGAACCCTAACCAAGGCGAGAAGTACAGGTGTCTGGACGATAACAAGTTCAGAGTGGAGGCCGTTTATTTATTTGCGTTCTTTGCAGACGTACTTCCTCATCGACTTGGAGCATGGCACGTCGTCGAGTTTGTGAAGAACGCCTCTTGGGTCGTCGTCATACGGATCGGCAGATTTACGCGCATAAAGAGCTTTTTGAGCATCTGGCGATGCACCTTGATTTCCTTTGTAACACAGAGAGAATCTTCTGGGCCGCTCATTAGAACCAGAGTCGGTTTTTATTAAAGCAAACAAAAAAGAGACATTCCCAGACTGAGAATGATGGCCAGTGGCTGAGAATCTGATTTCGACGAAGATTTTGTCATGACTTCATGCGGCATCCATGCTGCTCCCAGCTGTATATTCGGCGTTGATGTTCTGCAAATATAGGAAGCATTCGGTCACTGCCTACATGGTGCCAGCTGTCGTCGATGATCTGTGAAATTGAATTTGAATTACTTTTTCGTGCGAACTTACGTGGAAGTAGTAGGATGCTTCGGATTTCTAAGACCGTAATTGGTTCTTCATTAGGCTCTCTCGTTTGAACTTACGTGGTTCGTTCGATGTCTCGAATTACAATGTGGTTGGTCTTCACAGTGTAGGGATAGCAATAGCCTCTGAGCTAAAATGTGGGATATTAATAATCTGATCGCTTTTACCTGATAAGCCGTTTTTGAAGTCATAGGCGGCACATCGAATTCGAAGCGTTCCTCGACTATTTCTTTCTGTGTAAAGATGTCAGTCGTATTGTGTTCCAGTTGTGCTAAACATAAAATGAAAGCCGAGTTGTCTCACATGTGACGTGCTTGAGCCGCCCTTACTTGTGGCGTGAGATTTTTCAATGCCCTTCGTGAAGGTTTGCGAGCAGCGCAAATGCCCTTCATTCCCGTCGTTGGTGCAGGTTTTGATCGGCACAAAGGCATCACGAGGCGTGCAATGGGTTGCTTTCTCGCAAATAGGGTACCACTGAGCGTCGCAACTGGCACTTTGCCACTCTGTCTCTATATAAATCTTGGCACCGAGCTTGGCGCAGTTATCGATCTTAAAAACATTTTTTTACATATGACCTGGATGTCAGAAGAAAACCTCATTGGGATAGTCCTTGAACCAGTTGGTGAACGTCACTGGAGCACCGTTAATCCAGCTGAACGGATAAGAGGAATTGTCGCGCTGTAGTCCCATCCATCCAAAAAGTTTTGTGAAATGAGGTAGCCCTCGAATGAAGTTTTCCTCTGGGAGAGTATGCACCGTGGCGAGATGGCCGCCCACTTTTACGCACGCTCGCGCTGCGCCATCGAAGTTCACTAATTTCTCGATTACCTAATAAGCACGATTTCCGTCGACAAATATGTGGTGCCACAAACCTTAAAGCACTTTGCCGTTTCTGGAAAGTATGTCCAGCCATGCTGACAGTATTCGTCCAAAGCTCTTTCAGATCGTCGTCTCGAAATTCCACGTAAAACATGTAAAGTCGTTGTACGTCTGTCTGAAGTCGAAGCTATTGAAAGCTGCTTACGATGCAGAAGTGTGGACTGCTGAAGTTTCGCCAAGTGCGGTAGATTTTGAACGAAAGTAGTAGATAACGAATACTGCCAGGACTAGAAGAAGAGTTGCATAGGCAATGTATAAAATTCGTTTATGTCGGGATTCTTGAGTGGCGTAGAATGGCTGACTAGGAGGATCCACTCGGAGCGTTGTGGGCGAATTGGAAATCAGAGCTTTAGAATCCTCCATTGCTAGGGAGAACGTTGCTCGAAAAGGAGAATGAAGAAGTGAGCAAGCGTCGACGCACTAGGTCGTCTGCTTCCCGGTTTCTTTCGCTTCGCCTTCTCCGTCTTTCTTATCTAGGCAGACGAAATGCCTGTCGGCGCTTTGACCACTTATACACTTGACTCATCAAACAAAAATGAGAAACGCATTTGTGAAAATGACACAGCGCGAGCGACAAAAATTCACACGCATCGACCAAGAAAAATGGCATTGCGCCTTGAAGAGTATCGACCAGTCGGACAAGAACAGGCGAACGACAATGATGATGAATTTCGTGGGAAAGTTTATTGATTATGTAGTCTCTTTTCCACTAATGTTGCAATGGTGAAGGTCACCGACCGGTTTTGGAGACAACGGCCTAAAAGAGGAGAGAGTCTCCCTCAGCGATCGCTCGAATTTACTGCACCGTCATAACCTTCCTTGTGCTTGCGTGTGTTTTCTGTGCTTACAATTAGGAGTTATTGTAGGAAAGAAGAATATTATGTGGAGAAGGTAAAAGACCATTAGTTTATTTGTTTGGTGAGAGAGGAGGTTCGATTTTCTTTCAATTCGAGGACATCCAAAGAAGTCCTCACAATCAGCACTGAGGTGGTTTTGTAGTCAGACGTCACCATCCCTTATTTCGAGCAAACATCTATTCATTCAAGTATGAATCCGCAAGGCAGGTCGTTCGTGTTCGTATTGTAAGTTCATTTTCGTACAAAATTACTCAACAAGGGATTCATGTGGTGATTTTTAGCCTTGCGCAAGAGACATTTTCACTTTGTGTCCCCGATTTATTGGCGCTTTGACAACTTGCTGTTTATTTCCAATGTGCAAGCACATTACACTCAGAGCTCCAGAGCGTTCGCCAATCTAAACAATCGAAATTCATGATTTTTTTCCCCTATTTTTTCACGATTTTGGAGGTGAAATTAGTTCCGCCAGCTTACGAACACTTACGGTTACGACTTACGGAAAATTGGCCGTGACCGTAAGTTACGACTTACGACTTACGAAAAAAAATTTCACTAACGCACGGCCCTGGTTGTGAATTTTAAATGTGAACTGCGTTCAGTCTTTTGAATCGCTCCTAGTTTTAGCCAAAGTCGGCGTTTTTTCAAACAAATTCCGAGATTTAGTAACCAATGAAATGGAGAATCCACAGAATGAGAATGAAACCTGAACGAGAAGCGGTTGCACTGGTACAGGTTCCTATTGCCCAAAGGCACTGTGATCCTTTTGGAGACGCTGCCCGAGAGGATTGAGAATCGGCCAGAACATTCGATTTTTCACTTTTTGAGGTGAGTGAGCAGTCTAGGGCAACTTTTTACGCTGATTCCAACAAGCTAGGTCTCAGCAGCCGAAAGTGCCAATTTCTACCGTAACCCGTCGTCGCGAA
>JAQIXL010003126.1:0-11102 GCA_034700245.1 Poikilolaimus oxycercus | reverse complement strand
GAGGAGGGACAGGTGGTATGCAAATGCATTATGCTAATGCGTATGCAAATGTGTCATGCAAATGTGTATGCAAATTTTGACATGCAAATTTCAGTATGCAAATTTTGACATGTAAATTTCGGTATGCAAATTTTTGACATGCAAATTTCGGCATGCAAATTTTGACATTCAAATTTCAGTATGCAAATTTTGACATGCAAATTTTGCCATGCACATTTTAATATGCAAATTTTGACATGCAAATTTCAATATGCAAATTCTGACATGCAAATTTTTTAAGGCAAGGCTCAAAGCCGTTAGGCAAGTCTCAGTGCGTTAGTTCCAAAGACCCTTGGGCCAAAGCCGGGCACTTTCGAGCCCTCTTTCGAGACTGATCCTTGTTAGGAACGTTAGGCCCAAGCTAACCGAAGGCTAGTTTGAAAGGGTAAAGAAGCGCACATCCCTCGAAGCACTCCACAACAACATGGAGATCTTTTCATGCACGTTGCAGCGTTTTTCGGAAATTGACCCAGGAAGATTCCAGCCTCTCGACTCTATCATCATCAAAGGTAAACGTCGTGATGTTCATTCCGTTTCAACTTCTGCCATGGAGCGTGCGCCTGCGTATTAGGTCCTTGGCTGTCTTTCATGGAGTCTATCTTCCCATCTACTCGTTGCACCCTGGCGGGCGTTGATGAATTTCGACTACTTGTCCCTTGTTCTTCAAGATTCGCTTCCGAATAAAATGCTTTAGAGGAAGCAAGCGTTCTCGAAAACATCTGCTTTGAGAACCTCTGGCAAATACGCACATAGATGGCAAAATGACAAATTGTGTGCGACGTTGTTCCCGGTACCATCGGGGCTTTCGGAATGACGATGAGTTTTAGAATTAAAATATTGTTGCACTTGAAGGTCGCAAAACTGCAAGACATAAGTCTCGATCCGGAGTTTTGCGACCTTCAAGTGCAACAACATTTAAAATTCTCATTTTGGCAGTTTTCCCCGATTTTTCAAGACCCGTTTCGAATAAAACGTTTGGCAAAAGAGACATTCTTCTCGATATAAGCGAGACGCCAGCGAAGTCTGAGGCGTCGTACCATTGACAAAAAATTCGAAAATGTTCTTTATTAATGGTCAAACAAAATAAAGAAAGGCCAAGAAGGCGATTGCATGATGTATTTTGTGTGCATTTCCGTTTCCATTGCAAAGCTCCTCTTTGAAGCAGCAGTAGAAGTTATGAACTGCGTAATCCGTTTGCATACTGTTGAGGATGAGCGCAAAGTCATTGCAAGTATCTTGTTCAGTATTCATATCGATGCAACGCTTCAGTGTCATCACATTCTTTTCATGTTTTCTTAAAGAAACACTCGCACAACCATTGTCAATGCAATCCTGAAATTGTTGTTTACATTTATGATATTTTCTAACAAACTTTAGGCTTGACGTCGCCTTTGTATTTCCCGAAGATAGCTTCGAGAAACTCGTCGTGCTCTTCCAAGACCATGCCTTGAAAGCAGCGGAATGTGAGCCCGTGGTGAAAGAAAATGGATAGGACGACGAACAGAGATAGCACCTTCATGGCGGTGTGAGGCAATTAAACGCTTCGAAGAAACAGTGTGCCTGTTTTACGAAACCTTGCACAGTCATCTAAGGTTAAGTCATGATGGCAAGAAAATGAGATGCCCTTTCCAGACAGAAATTGGAAGGAATGTGAAGTGTGAAAGCGATGTGACGCTTTTCTTTTTCTTCTCTCCATTTTCTTTCGTAAGCATGTCCTTTGAAAATGCTTGGCTCAAAAAAACGTTCAAAATTTATTCAACAAGGGACTCGACCATGGTTCAATAGGAAAGTACAAGAAGCGCACTTGTTGCCAAGCAATAAAGGCTCGTAAATTGCGTCCACATTGCCGTGTTGCAAAGATTTTCGAAGCAACAGTCAAATCTCTCGATCATATACTGACCCTTTAAAGCACTCTGTTCGGCTTCCCACTCTCCAATGTCGCATGTTAGAGCAAATGATTTTCCCACAGCCACTCCTCGATCGAGCGACCTCACAATAAACTTCACACACGGCGATGTACCCCCTCCTGAATATTCTTGAAAATATTGATTCTGTTCTATACAATATGCACCTGCCTGTGTTTCAAAACTGCCAAGGGGAAGAGAAAAGTCCTCGCTCATCTTCGAATCACCTCCGACAATTCCTGTGTAGCACTGCTGCACTCCCATTTGAAAGGAAGAAGAAACAATAGAAAAAGCGAAGAAGACGACGCCAGGTAGAAACATGTTCATGGCAAACAGAGAGGCATGCCGGTAGGGCAAGATGACAAACTGTCTACTGAATCATGTATCGAGGCGGCGTCGCTTTTGGTATTGTAATGGATTTTGGTTCGCTCGTAATTTCTGAAATAAATGAAGCTTGAGGACGCAAAAAAAATGTAGCTCTCAATCTGGGAAATCGTGGCGAAAAGGTCTCAACGCGTTGCTTTTAGCTTTTATCGCCTCCCGTAAATGCATTCGTCTTTCGGGCTGGCGTATCAAACGGCTGCCCGTGTGACCACTCACATTAAATATGCCGTTTGAGTGATGAGAAAGGAAACTCGACGCGGCCGAGGGTGAGAGCCGCACCCCCACAATTGCCTTTTTCTTTCTTTCCCTCTCCTTCTTGACCACTTTTCAAGTCTCACGTAAGTTCCTCCCTGTGCGTAGTTTGCAAAAGAAAATCTTTCTTTCAGGAATAATGCGTTTTCTATTGTTAGTGTTGGTCCTCTTATTCGCAGTCAGCGTCTCAACAAGACCACTGTTCTTGCCGATTTGCTTCCAAGACGCCGACTGCGCCCCCGGTCACTACTGTTATTTGAACCTCGCTAATCACAATCATCATGGAGCCTGTCGAATTCGAACTCTTCTGCTTTGATTCCAGAATCGTGTCAATTGTTGGATGCAATAAACTGAAACGTTTTTTATCCGTCTTCCTGGCCGTCGTGCTTTAGAAGGTCAGAGTTTGGGTACCCCGGTCTACAGATCAAACAGCCACTCCGTAAAAGACGTGTCTTTTTTTTTCTCTAGTCATCGATTCGAAATGACCCTATTGCCTCTAACATGGAACGGTCTCAACGTGATGGAATCTCAACGACGTCGGACCGGATTTTTAACGACCCTCATGCACATGGCGTCGTCCTCCCTCCTTCTTTCATTCTTGCATTCCACGTCCGTCGTGAAGATGGCCACGCTCACAGACTTCATCGTTGACCTCGTCAACATTGATTCAACTTCTGGCCGTGAAGGTTTGCCGGTAAGAGACTTACTCGATGTTTAGAAGCCGTGACGGAATACTTGACCAATTATCTCAAAGAGAACGGTTGGACAGTGCAACTTCAGCCTGTGGCCGAAGAATCCACTCGCTGCAATATTTTCGCCACTCGTCTGCCAGTGGATAGTCCCAAAGGTTCTTCAACTTGAAAAAGTTAATGTTTAGCTCCACGATTCGTTTTTAATTCCCACCACGATGTTGTTCCTCCATTCATTCCAGCCACTGTTAAAGATGGAAAGATTTATGGACGTGGAGCTCATGAGGCTAAAGGTTTAGCTTTTCGTCTTTTGAAAGCAAATTCGCAGGACAAGTTGCATGCATGATTTGGGCTGCAAACCAGATTGTTAAAGAGAATCCTGCCATTGCTGAAGAAATCGGTGAGTTTGGTCAAGTGACAACCAAAAGGGTCTAGGTCTTCTCTTCGTCGTTGGTGAGGAAATCGATCACATCGGCATGATTGTAAGACTTCTTTTCACTCAATTTATTAGTTCAGAAAGCAAACGAATTGCCGAACCTCAAACCGGAGTTTCTCGTTGTCGGCGAGCCAACGGAGATGAAGTTCGCACGGATCCAGAAGGGCGCCTTGAAAGTGAAGCTTCACGTCAAGGGCAAGGCTGTCCACTCCGGCTACCCTCACATGGGAAAGAGCGCCGTTCACGAGCTGCTTGATATTCTTCACGAAGTTGTTCATGCTGATTGGCCGAAGAGCGAGGAACGAGGTTTGCTTCCGTCTCCTCAACTGAAGAAGCTTCAGGAAATACGGATGTCAATGTTGGCTTAATCAATGGCGGTCAGGCGATGAACGCGTTGGCCTCCGAAGCGTCGGCTGGACTCTTCTTTCGCGTGACAACTTCTGTTGAGGATCTCAGAGAACGTCTGGAGAAGATTGTCAATGGTCGAGCTAAACTCGATTGGTCGCTGGGAGGCAATGGCCCGGTGCTCTTTGATCTTCCACCCTTCCCCGCCGAGTCGGCAGCCGTGGCCTTCAACACGGACGCGCCTTACTTAAAGGTAAATTCGTTTTAGTGAAGACTTTGCCCAGGTTCGACCCCGCGGACTCTATCTCTTCGGTGCCGGGTCGATCACAAATGCTCACTCGGCTGATGAAGTCGTCGCCATTGAAGACATGGAGAAAGCCGTGACGGTGTTTCGTCAACTTGCCCAGACACTGCTCACTAGCCACTAAAGTTCAGTGACAATCGAACTAGAATGTCGCCTTTATCGGCAATAAATAAGTTTTTTTAAACCTCCATATTACATTGCAATAGACAGAGTTCGTCGAAAATGGCTAAAAGTAAGCTAGAGGAACATTTCATTTGGGAATTCCACAACAAACTGGCATTAGAAACTGATTGCCTCTGAATAAAATGTTTCAAGCTGCTCCTCATTTCTTCTTGCAGACAAAATACGCCGAGGAAAGCTGAAAGACATCAGACCAGAGGAGTCTCACTTACGCAATGTTCCTCCTTCCAGAAGCCGTGGTAGATTATAACGCAGTGATCTTCTAGTGGTGCGACAATACCTCCGTATTATAACTGACCAATGGAACCTAGAACTGGCATTGTTTTGTTGATTTCACGACTTGAACAGAATCACTGAAGTTTGTGTAGTTTAGAGCAGTCTGGTCGTCCCAATAAACACCTCGCAGGCCCTTGCCCCTTGACTAAAGCAAAAGCTACGGGCTCGCGCATAATTCATCGGCTGTCGGAAATACTAAACAACCCGCTATCAATACTGTACATTAGTTTAGCAAACCGCGTAGCAGCCGTTGGAGAAAGACGACCAACCGCTGGGACAAGCGGTGTCGGCTGCGGTTAGACCGTTCACGACGATGAACAAGAGGAAGGCTAGCATCGTGCGGAACACTACGAGAGCAGGAGCATGAAGGTGAATTTATAGCTTTTGAGAGAGAGTGACAGGTGACGTCACTGAGACAAATGGGAATGTTTATTCCGTCGGTCTAAAAAGATGGAAGCGGATGAGTGAATGAAAGGAGCTTCAATTAAGGAGGAACGCATACGAATGAACAAGAAGCGTTTGAAGAAAGATAGTACAATAAATGGTAGTGCTTCCATGGAAGACCAACATTGTTTGTATCGGTGTGTGCATCGTCTCCTCGTTAAGGAGAAACTGTCAAATTTTCTCCGGCTTGCCGCTTGAGTGTTTCCGTTGGAGAAAAGCCCGTGCAATTTCTATCTCAATAGAGGCCCAAAGGGCGAGAAAAGGGGGAACTTTCCTTTGGTGCAGATGAGAGAAAAGAACGTGAAATTCAGCCTCGAAGTTCCCTCGAAATAAAATCTTGAAATAAAATCTTGAAATCTTGAAACACGTTCACCAGCAAAATATTGTGGCAATCTATCGCAGTGTTGTTCAGGTTGTATCAGCTTCAGACCTTCAAGCTCCTTGTTAGGCAGCGATCTTCGAGTGGAGCAATAAATACCTCTGTGTAACCGCTCAATGGAACCTAGATACTGGTTTTTTTCTAACTCTCACGAATTGAATTGAATCGCTAGAGAAATTTGTGTAGTTTATCACAGTGCGGTCGTCCCAAATGATACCTCGTAGGCCTAGCCATGCCGGCTTCTGCTCATAACCAGGAATAACTATGAACAAGAAGACTTTGAAGAAGGATAACAAGTGGAAGTGCTTGAACTTTTGTCCTTCAAGCGACATTTGCTGAAACAGACACAGAAAATGTTTTCTCTGTCACCAAAAGGACACGTTCAGCAGCAAGATACAGTGATTGCGCAGTGAACCGCTTTTGGCGGCTTCGCTATGACCAATAGAATTGAAACAACAGTTGTTTTCGTGTTTTGCTTCAAACGTGGATATCGTCGACCGTCGATCGCAGTTCAAAATCTGAAATGGCCTGATGATATTCCCAGAAGTGGCATCATGATTCGACGAACAATAACTGCTGGTCCTTCTCTGAATCTCAATTGCCTATAACTTCACCTTTGAATGCCCTTTCAGTCTTCCGAAATAGCATCACGGATCATCGACCACTTTTCACAAACAACTTTTTCTCACTTCTATGGCCTATGATATCAGGCTAGAAGAAGCTTCTCGTCATTTCCACTGACAGTATACAGTCATCCTAGTTTCGCATAAAAGAGCCTGCCAATGGGAAGAAGTACCCCTCTCCGAAGTGCTCTCGGTCATGATGTCAGCTTTCGTCGCCCTCTTTCTCCTCGGTCTTCAACTCGTCGCTGCTGGTGAGTCCTTTCCTCAGACGCACTTTAATAAATTCTCAGATTTCAAAGCGGACTGCGAGAAACTTCAAGGCTTCGTTGACGATAAAGGTCTATGCTTCGCGCTCAACCAAAAGAACGTGAAAATCAAGGAAGTGTAAGCTTCAAATTTTCCCAAATGCTGATGATTCTACAGAACGGATCGTGTGGCGATGGCGAAGGAGCTCGACTCCTACTGCACGGATCTGCCCAATGGTCGGGCGGCCATTATCGAAAAGAAGAAACTGGAAAGTTTGAAGAAAGTGATCGAGAAAACGGGTGGCGCCGGTGTTCCCGTTAGTGGTTAAATCCAGATTTTGGCATTTTTTTGTGTTTTATAGAATTCGGGTCGTATCAATGGCTTCCGTGCCGGAGAACCAACCGCTTGCGGTTTAGATAATGTAAGAAATCGCCAGTTTGTACTAATGCGCATTTGGTTTTTAGGATGGAAAGAATTCTGACAAGAAGAGCTGGTTCGCGTACGATCAGTTCAAGACCTTCAAGCCGGTATTTGTTTTCCGCTTTCGTATCAAAGCACGGTTGAAGACTGCGATTGATGCCGGCGCATGGGCTAGCGACGAACCGAACAACCTCTGCCACGTCAAGCCCGAGAACACCGCGTTTCTTACTCCCGACGGACTTCGAGATTATCCTGCGAACAAGGAGACCTTTACGTTCTGTGAATACTCTCAAGTTGGCGCTGCGCCCTCGCAGAACGCTGGCAACGAAAGCTCTGTGCCCACGCAAAATGCAGGGCAAGAGGGCTGCCCGCCGACGGTTAACGCTGGACAAGGTGGCTCACCGACGGTTAACGCAGGGCAAGGTGGCTCACCGACGGTTAACGCTGGACAGGGTGGCTCGCCAACGGTTAACGCAAGACAAGGTGGCTCGCCGACTGTTAACGCAGGACAAGGCTGTTCGCCCACGGTTAACGCTGGACAAGAAGGCGGTTCGCCCTCGGTAAACGCAGGCCAAGGTGGCTCGCCGACAGTTAACGCAGGACAAGAAAGTGGCTCGCCCTCGGTAAATGCTGGACCTGACGCATCCAGCTCGCCAACAAAAAACTCGAAGCGCTCGGCTAAGTTTCGCTCGGCCTAAGTGTAAGAGTTAATAAAAATGAAAATGATGCTGTTGCGCTCGAGGCAGACTGCAATACCGTAACCGAGCCATGAAGTTAAGTGACACGTTTATTTGTTTGAGAAGCGAGCCTTTTCACATATACACAGCATTTAGCCGGGTTATGACTTCTTTGAAAACGACGGCTCTTGACGGCGCACGTCACTGTGCTTCTTTTGTGTCAGCCGTGAATCGCTCGTTGATACGTTTTGCAAACAGCATTTGCCGAATTCAACTGAAAGAGGTTTTCTTAAGGACAAGTGTGGCTCACGCAATGCATCTCCGTCCAAGAACCATCGTCGTCCATGTAAACACAACGATCGGCAAGTCCAACGATTTCATGCTGTTTATAGAGTGGCACCTAAAACTTTTTGTTTCTTGAAAATAAAAGATGGAAAACCTGTGGAGCATTGGTGAAGTTTGAGTACACGAGATCAGCACCGTCTTCCCAGAACTCACCACGCATGCCGAGCCAAGCGCGTTTGCCACCAATTTCTGAGACGTCCATGCTCTGGACTAGCTTCAATCTTACCATGAATGAAGCGATTCTCGTCATCCGAATGTACACACGCCAGGAGAGAATCAATTCCTTTACAAAATCGGGCAGCTCGCGCATAGTTCATCGGCTTGCGAAAGACCTGAAGGGCTCAAAGAAATAGCGAAAAGACGCACCGCGTAGCAGCTTTCTCCAAAGGGCCACCAGCCTTCTGGACAAGGCCTACGAGAATCCTGTGCAGCCATGAAAGCAACCGAAGTAAGGAAGAGCATGAGAACTCGCATGGCACCGAAATGGAACGGGGGCTTGAAGCTGCTGTGAGTCTCGAGACCAATTTATATGCGAGCAAGTGTCGCATCATCCATTGAGCTCCATTGTTTCTAGTCAATTGCTGATTCAGCTCAGTTTGTCGACAGGTGAGAAGAGCTTGAAGCAAATAACCGAAGAATCAGGCCAGTTGAGAGCAATTTTATTTCTCACAGAAGAGAGAGAATACGACGGTGACTTTCTGGAGCTTGTTCCACTTATCGGGACTCTAATGAGTTCAATATCAGTCACGAGGTTCGCAAGCCGAGCCCTGACAGACGAAGGGCAAGTGGTTGAGCTGAAATCGTTGTGTTAACCCCAACCCCGATGCAAACGCAGTGAGCATCGTCCCAAAATCCGTCGAGACGCATTTGAACGCAGCGGTCTTCCAATGGCGTGATGGTGTTGTGGGTATTCAATGCCGCCTAAAGTGCTCAAACTGAACATTTGAAGTTCTCACCCATCCGCCGTCGGCAACGAACTTTGAGAACATCAACTTGCTGCTGTCCATCCAAGATGCTCCACGCATACCGAGCCAGATCGGTATTGACGATGCCAGTTCTGAATTGTCTACATCCAATGCGTCGCTTTACCTCGCAAAAACTCGTTTTCCTTCTCTGCTTGCACGGCAGCTAATATGCCGTCATGATCAGAATACCACCTTGACCGCCCGTTGGAAGTTCAATGGATTTGGGAAGAACTAAAACTGTTGATGAGAAAAGAGACTCACCTTGTAGCAGACATCCGTCTCGTTGAAGCATTTCCACTCAGGCAAACAAACGCCCTGAACGACAGAAAGAATGGAAAACGTGAAGAGCAACAGAACTAGCATCGCATCAGCAATAATAGTTGAGTAGCGTCTTGATCTCCTCCTCCCCCTCCTCCTTTAGAAGTTGGAAATATTTAGGCAATTTCACACAACTGGCTCCACTTTTGTCGAAATCATCCCTGAATGGCGCACTCGTCCTGGCGCACGAGAATGTGAGCGACAATTGTGGCAAAATATTTTATGCGCAACAAAATGATCAAACGTTTACCATTACTTCCTCCTCTTGCAGATGACATTCGCTGAGTTCAACTGAAGCAATACGAAACAATGCAATGATAAGAAGGTTTACTTACGCAGTGGGTCTCCTTCCACGAGCCGTTTCTCTCCATGCGAACACAGCGATCGGTGAGTGGTGCAAGGTGGATTTCATTGGTTCCTAGCAGAGGAACCTGAAAGCATTTTTCTTTCACTCATTGTCAGAAGCAGTGCAACTTACGATTTCCCTCGCATCAGGGCTGGTGAAGTTGGAATAGTTGATCAGAGTGCCGTCTTCCCAGTAGTCAGCCCGCATTCCCAGCCACACAGGCGTCTCTCCAAGTCCTGAAAATCGGATTTTTTCTTCTTCCAGTTATGTCTTCTAATAATAAAAAATTATTTAACACACACCTTCGATAAATGAGTTCTCATCCGATGTGTGCACTGATGCTAATAGGGAAGTCTGGCCTTGACAAAATCGAAGAGCACGCGCGTAATTCATTGGCATGCGGTAAACCTGGACAAACTCAATAAAAACATGCAGCCAATTACCGAATAGCAACTCTCGCCGTATGGCCACCATCCCTTAGGGCATGATCTTTGACACTCGATGACAGTGAAGCAAATAATCAGCAGAATAAAAAGATGATAGAGCATTGCGCTCTGGGGCATACGGGAAGCGATCTTTTAAACGCTCCAGTGGTGGTTGCGAAAAGCCGGAAGACCGTCCTGCTTTTGAAGCGAAATGCTGAGTGAGCGGAATTTGCACGGAAATCAAGGGCTTGGCGGGTTTATTTTCCTGAAAGGCGTGGAGTCGAGGCCCTGAAGGAAGCCTTCCGGTCAACACTTCCTGGCCACTCCGGTCTCTTTTGCAAACAGAGGCAGTCTGCTCATTCATGTGGTCTGCCTCGAAAGTGGAGTTTCTTGACTCGGCGAAAACATGTTCTTGCTTGAATATCTCGATGGGCAGTAAAGGTTCACTTCGCAACCAGACAGGCCTTTCAAAGACAACTTGCCCTCTCAATGAGTTTATCCAAAGACTTCAATAAAAAGAATCCGTGTTAGTAAGCTTCATAGTCAAAGAAGAAGTAATCGTCCGTGTTTTCTTTTGGCCAGAAAGCGATTTTTATCGTCTTTCCCTGACTTGTCCCGGAACCTTTTCCCGACGATGTGATGCTAAATGCGATTTGTAGATGAAGTCTGTTATAAAGAACTGACGTTTCCTCTTGTCCGTCCTTCTTGATCTTGAGCTTTGCGTCTCCAGAGAGTTTGGTCTGATAAGTGTAATCGAGGGACTAAATAGGAAAAATTTGAAAGAAAATCATTATTCGCACCGTGCCTTCTGATGTGATCGTGAAATAGTTGTCCGAGTCAGGAGCGTCGCAGCTGAAATCGTCAGATTGAACGAAAAACTCAACGGAATGGAACCTTGAGCTGACCATGAAGAATCCTCGAGTGCCATTCTTCACGCTAATTTCCTGGGCTAAAAGTTGGAAATTGTCGCGAGGCGCGCTGCCTGGGTGGACCGTGTGCGGGTGGCAGCGCCCGCGAACCGACGTGGCGACCATGGCAGGGAAAAAGCTTGGCCTCGGAGAGGATTCGAACCCTTGCACACCGGAGTGGTGTGCCGCTGCTTAAC
>JAQIXL010003125.1:0-11103 GCA_034700245.1 Poikilolaimus oxycercus | reverse complement strand
CCCCATCTCTCCAATCTTTTGGCGTGCGTCTTTTGACGCGCGCATCGCTTTGCATCTCTTGCCACTCTCGTATCCCGGGAGCCCGCTAGACGGCAGCTTTGTCCCCGCTCTAGTGTTGTTTCGTGCTTTGTCTTGTGTTTCGGCTATAATAAAGTTGCTTCTCTCTTATTGGGAGTCCGGCAGCTTGCGCTTTGCATTGCGAGTAATAGTCAAGTTGAAGGGAGCTCGGTTCCTCTTCGCTAAAAAGCTTGAATCTACCACAACTTTTGGACCACTATAGCTTGACTTTCATTACACTTTCACGCTGATAAATATCCATTTTATTTTCCACCATTGCCGTAGTCCACGGGAGACATTGCATGACATTCCGATGCTCTGTTCGGTCCGCTGAAACGTGGACGTTTCGTTGTGCCAAGTGCTTTTTCAATAAATTCGCGCATATATGGCCATGGGCGCACATAAAGTGCTAAAGCGATTTGCCGTTGTGCTATATGTTGTTTTTCAAACCTGGCCAGTCCTTGTCCTCCAGTGCAAAGACTCGCCCAGGCTGGGGATCAACCCCGGTATCATTGAATGATCCCTTTGAAAGGGTTCCGACCAAGCGAGCGGTAATTTTTCCGTTCTTCAGTGTTTCATAAATAACCAGCGGAGAACCACTGTCTCCCTAAAATTACAAAATAAAATCGATTTTTAAAATAAAAGTAAATTCAAGAGAAGTAAAAAAAGGCATATGTATTGTTTTTGTTCCGCCTACATTTGTCACACCGTCCTTCCAGCTACCCACACAAAGGTGGAAATTGCTGTTGAAGAAGAAGTCGGTATTATTGTGGCAAAGTTCAACATCCAAGGGGCCCATTCCCACGTAACGAAGTATCGGCGAAAGCGGGTTATAGCTGCTCGGCTCATACGGATAGCTCGTGTTCTCTGTAAAATTTCGTTTTACCACTCAGTCGTAAAACGAACCTAAAAATGCGCCATGTCCCATACCAAACATGTTCAACCTGCTCAAACCATGCGGAAGTATGTGACCTTCGTGAATACAAATTGGTTTTGAAATTGTCGAAACAGCACTGGATTTCAACTAAATAGATTTTCGGTTTATTTCTGTTTTTTGTTGTTTGTTTTTTTGAAAAGAGTAAATGATTGACAGCACAATAACGATTTTTTTTTGTAAAAAAAAGATATGAAAACGAACGTGAATGACAGCAATATCATGCGTCCATCCTCGACCGGGTCTCAAGCCAGGCGCCAGCGTGAAATTCCCCACTTCCACCATCTTGCCTGACTGTTTTTGATCCCAAGTTCGAATGCCTGTAGCCACCCTCCATCCACCGACGCCAGCGACAAGCTGCTCTGGCGTAAACATCAGCCTAGTTGTTAGATTTTTGAACCTAAGTGAAAAATACAAGTTACTGCAAAAGGCGCGAAAGACTTACGTGCAATGCCCAGCTGTCAGAACATGAAAAGCAGTAATAAGAGAACCACCACAGACAGGTCTCAAAATATCGCCCTTTCGTTCGTAGAGCTCGGCGAAGAACGGAAAGACTTCGGTCCTTCGAACTTGCTTCCCAAGATACACCTAAAGTCAAACTCTTTCTCTGTTTTAAAACCAACACAGGATTCAATTCCGCTTGAGTGAACAAAGGCGAAAGGAACGGTCAACAGCAGAAGGGTCAACAATACGTTCAACATTGCCCGACTCGACGAGAGGAGATGGCAGTGTCTTTATATCGAAGTTGTTTCCGTATTTCAAGCTAGAAACTGTATACATCTTTCACAGACAGCTCGTGTGTAGTCTGGCATGGTTTGGTCAACAGAAGGACATTTGAACTGCAGTTTTCTAGTCCTGCAATTTCAAGATGCTTTTTAGACAACCTTCAATTTTGCGTAAGAAATAGGGCCGTTGACAAAATCCGCATGCCTTTGTTGTGTTGACAAAATTAGAACGACTGTTTTTGTGCAAGCAATTTACCTGTCTGTAAGCGATGATATAAAGCGGCTGAGAGGCCCGACCGGTCATCGGGGTAGCATCGTGATCGCCGCGTGGACGTCTCTTCCTCCTCCTCCTCCTGCCGACTTCCCGAAGATGGCTCTCCAGCTGCTGCTCAGCCAGATCTTCTTCCCTCCATCCTTGAGATCGTCGTCTACAGGCCTTGGCCCTGCTCGTCCTGCCCGTCGTCGTGCTGACGGCCAGCGTCGGCTGCCTCGGTAGTTGCGGCCGCAAGGACGAGGGCCACCGCCGTCGTCGCCTCGCCTAAAGTCGTCAGTCTCTTCTCCCAGACGCCCATCCCCTTCCCCGACTTCAATAAAGAGGGCTTTTCGCCAGAAAAAAGCTATTGACAAAGTGCCGGATTGTTTTTCATTCAATACGATTTTCAATTTTCAATTTATTTTCTGTTCACGATTGTCCCACAAATTGTGCGAGTCTGCTCCTGGCCAAGCTCTTTAGTAGATGTTATAGCCGCGCATCTTGCATAGATCGTAGCTGTCGATGTTAACTCGATACATGCCGATGGGCAAATAACGTTTGGGCTCGTTGTTGAAGGTGACTGAAGGTGCTACCGAATTTTTAGAACTGGAACTTACACGCTGGCTTGAAACAAAGTGCTTGAAAGAGAGTTCCACAATGGCGGACATTCCACGTAGTCGTGATTCGATTGAAAGTCACACAGCGGGAACCGGTCATCGATCCTATTGGCTCGCCACTTGCCCAACGCTGGAAACCGGTGATGTTCAACTGCAAGTTCGTTCCATTTCTTCGCGACAGAATAAGACTTACGCTGAGGGAGCTTTTTAGAAGCGACCACGAGAAGACCTTTTCTGTGTTGTGATCATTGAGCGACATCCAGTATTCCGTGGCGTCAAGTTCCGTCTGCAAGTCACTTTTGTCGGAGTCAACAAAGAAGATCAAAGTACGTCGTCCTCAGTCCAGAACTTGGAATCTTTTAGAAGCAACTCATCGGTTGCATCGGTCTGTGCATAGAGCGTTGCCTTCTGGCTGCGGCAGAATTCATCAGCCTCATTCCAGCTCATGCGCTGCGGCGATCGTCGCCAACACTTCCCTCGACTGAATGTCCACGATGGCTCGCAGTCTGAAAACCAAATTGATCTCTTAAATCGCCTTCTTCAGTATTTTCAGAAAAAAAACGTCGCAGTGAGAATTGCTCTCGTACCAGGATAAAGCACTTGAATGGCGCCACCGTTCGGATCGTTCATTATCGTGTGCAGATTTCCCGTAAACATCGTTCCTTTAAAATTAATACATTTTCAGACAAAAGCAACCCGCACCATTAGGATAGAGCCATTCAAGAGGTTTTGTGAGCTTCGAACGTGTGAGCACGTAGCCGAGGGCCTGGCTGAATAGACGGATATTCGTCATTGCAAATGTGTCTTTGCAGTCCTTCGACAGCATCTCACTCGTCTGCACCGAATTTAAGTGCATAAATACTGTTTCGAAGATCTGCAACAAAAATATGTTAATTCACAAAAATCCTACAGATCCGATGTTGATGCTGTTGACCAGAAAAGCTCGATCCGTTAAGTAAATATCGTCTATCCGATCTCCATTAGAAATACAGTAAGATTGGCTTAATTTCGCTACATAAAACTGAAATTTGTTTGCTCATTAATTTCATTAAAAAGGAAAACAAACGATTGTATTGAATTTCTGGTTAATGGTGGTGATATTGAAAGCGACGCTGTTGTCCAAATTGTAGAAACAATCGAGAATCGTGTAGATCAAAGCTCCTTTGTGGTTGTCCGCAATAAGGGGAATGTACTGATCGTAGCCGTGAGAGCAGCAACAACTATCGATGCACGCCTCTTCAACCTGGCCATCACGCAACGCCACGAGTCCATTTAGCAATTCGACGGCATTTTCCGTTTCAACGATTTTAGTCAATGGTCCTGCATTTGGCTTTCTTGGTGGCATTCAATGAAACCTTTGTAAGACCACGTGTAGACAACAAAGTTCAGACGATATTCAGAGCGTCCATCGTAGGCGACAACAAAACGCACAACACCGTCAATCAAATTTTGAAAGACGCGCCTGAAATTCGCGACGTTCCCACAGAAAAATGAAGGCGACTCACTGAACGTTTTTGGTGTAGTCGATTGCAATAACTACATCGCGTTCACCTAAATTTGTTCTTCTTCAATGATACTTCGACAAGCATACCTGTGCACTGTCCAACAAAGAATTGAGAGAAGACCCAGACGAGGATGATCGCCCAGTTCATTCCTTTTGAAATATTTTCTTAAAAATTCATTGAAAGCGCGTCGTAGAGAAAAAAACAATATCATCGAGTTTGCACGCAGACAACCAGAAGAAAAGTGATAAGAAAGACAATCCTTGCATTCCCAACATCGAGCTTAGTAAGGCACGCGGATCGCTAAGCCTTTTCTTGAATGCCTTCTCTTTGCACCCAAAGAATCCCTCCCCCAACTCAACACATCGAAGACTATCGAAACGCTATTGTGTGTTTTGCAATTTTACGCAACCATTTATCACAAGCGATGACGCATGGCAAAATCAGCCTTAAAAGATGGTGTAGCCGCGATTGTAGCAAACATCGTAGCTGTCGATGACAGCATTATAGTCGCCATACGGCAGATAGCGCTTTTCCTCCGGCGAATCGTATGTGTCTGCAAGTGCAGCGAAATTCTCAATCAACAAATACTCTCACATGCAGGTTTAATGCACAAAGGTTGAAGGAGGGAGTGACAATAACGAACACTCCAGCGACCCGTGCTGCGATTGATGGCCGTGCAACGGGATCCAAGGACGAGATTCTGAGGTTCACCGATTTCCCAGCGACTAAAGTTCGTGACGTTCAGCTACAATTTGACTCAGTTTATGCTCCATGGCACTTACCTTGATCTCCGATTTCAGCAGCGACCATGCGAAGGAGCGATCAAGATTGTGGTCGGTCAGCGAGAGCCAGTACTCAGATCCGTCGATGGCGATCTGTAAGTTCAATTTATTGACCAAAACAAGAAACGCTTGGCATTACGCAGATGTGATTTCTATCGGTCTCAACACTCACGTCTTCACCCTTCCAGAAACTGGAGCTCTTCAAGAAGGTTTCGTCGCTGGTGTCAAACTGACTGTAGAGGGTCGCCGACTGATTTCTGCAGAAGGCGTCTGCGTCGCTCCAAGACATTCGTCTTGAGCTTCTCAGGAGACAGTTTCCAGTATTGAAGGTCCAATCGAGAGGGCAGTCTAAAATGGCCCAAGAGCGATGCTTTGAAACAATAAGCATTTCTTACCCGCATGAAGAACTTGGATGAGGGATCCGCTCTCACTGTCATTAAGGATGGTGTGCGTGCTTCCTGTCCAAAGTGTCTCTCAAAGCATTCACTCTCTTTGTGAAAATCGTGAACTTACTATCCGGATTCAGCCAGTGAACTGGCTGAGAGCGCTTCGAACGATAAAGCACATAGCCAAGTGCCTGAGATCCGGGATGAATGGTCGTCGTTTCCCAGGCGTTCTTGCAAACAGCTAAGTAAGCCGAGCCCGTGTACTGCGAGTTCGCGTGTACCATTGCGAGTTCGGGGATCTCAATACGCATCCGTTTAAACGAAATTTCTCAAGTAGAACTTACAGCTCCCAGATTGTCACTTTTGATCGTGAAGACTCGATCTGTAATATAGATATCCTTGAGATCGTTGCTGTAGCCATAGCAATACGTGTCCGTTGTACGAGCTGCGTAGAACTGCAAATAATTCGTTTGCCATGTTGAAAATCACTGTGAAGGCAATATTTCATCATCAACTCACAATTGTTCCAGTCTTCCCAATAGTTTGCGACACGTTGTAGGCCACTTCGTTGTCTTCGAATTTCATAAAACAATCCAGAGCCGCTAAGATGACTCCTCCTTGATGCGCCATGACGACTTCCTGGATATGTCTGCTGAACCCAAAACTGCAGCAGCAGGGACTGGGGCACGAAGGCGGCTGAGTGTCTCGCAGACGAGCGAGCGCTTCAAGAAGCTCCGCCGAGTTCTCCGTGTCAACCTCTTTGATTAAGGGTCCTGTATCTTCAACTATTCGATCGTTTGGAGAGCTTGCCTTTGAACGTGTAAGAATAGACAACAAAGCGAGCGTAGCGTTTCGAGCGCCCATCATAGCCGGCAATAAAGCGAACCACTCCATTGATGAACTTCTGCAGGATTGGCCTGGAATTCAAGAAATTCGTTTTTTTTTTCAAAGAAAAGCAACAGACTGCATGTTTGTTGAGAAATCGATAACAAAAACTAAGTCCTTCCCAGAGACGCCCTTCTCAGCGAGAGCTTCATCATTGAATTGCCTCGGCGTAAAATCGGCATTGGCACTGAAAAGCTGAAGAACAAAGGCGAACACCAGGGCTGCGACTAAATTCATTTCTGCAGAACTTGCTTGTTAACAACTCTAAACATCACAAACCACGACGCTTGCGTGAAGCTGCCAGCTTTTCTGCTACGAAGTGTCGAGGAGAGAATCGAAGATAAAAACCCTAACAGCCTAGGCAAGTGTGGAAGGAGCTTAGTCGCAGTGGTGATGCGGCCTATTGACTTGTCTCCATGGGTTCACTGGAATGATGAAGGTCGAAAACATTGAGTCTCATCGATGCCATATCCCACCTTTTAGTCAAAATGTTTCAGTCTTACATGGACTCCCTCATATGTAAGAATATTGAATTATGTATTTACGACCACTTAGTCATAATTCTTGATCAAGCGAGAGGCGAACAGATAGAAGATTCAGAAGATCGAAGATTAGTAGAGGTTGTAGCCTCGCATGTGGCAAACGTCATAACTGTCGAGGATCGCGGAATAACTGCCGGCCGGAAGATAACCTGAACACTTCTTGCTTTTTCAAATGACGGCTAGGCAAATGCTAGTGCGAACTCACTTTTTGGTTTGTCCGTGTCGAATCCGTCTAAACATGTTTTACTTTGTAGCATAAGGATCTCTTACATGCAGGCTTGATGCACAAGGGCTCCAAGAGGGAGCGACAGAATCGAACAGACCACGTTGAAGTACGACGACTTACAGCTACACAACGTGATCCAGGAGAGAAACCGAGGGATTCATTGGATGCCCATGGTTGATAGTTTGTGATGTTCAGCTGCAAATTTGTTTTCAAAACGCAGAAAAAAACATTTCACAAGTTTAAAACAGAAAGATCTCACCGGTATGGTGGACTTGAGCAGCGACCATGCAAAAGTTCGATCTCGATTGTGATCCGTGAGTGATGTCCAGTAAAGACTTCCGTCGACGTCGGTCTAAACGGCAATTCAATCAACGTGAAAGTCTTGCCTCGTCCTCATTCCAATGCGCGGAATTCTTGAGGAACTCCTCATCACTTCCATGAGTTTGAATGAAAAGAGTAGCAGAGAAGTTCCTACAATAGGCGTCCGCATCAAACCACGACATTCTCGTCGACTCTCGCAAGAAACACTTTCCACCGCTGTAGATCCACGATGGAGGGCATTCTGGAGATCGATTTTAGCCCTTTCAATGGCTTTACCAGGATAGAGCAATTGAATTAGAGCTCCTTTCTCATCATCCAGAATGGTTTCAATGTTGCCCGTGAAGGGAACTTCTATAAAATTCGACGCTTTTGTTAAAAAAACAGTTACTCTTGGGATCGAACCACTGAACAGGCTGAGTTCGCTCCGATTTCACAGCGATCATTCCCACCGCCTGTGACATTGGGTAGAGAGACATCGTGATGGACATGTTCTTGCAGATACGCGCGAAGAGGTCGCTCGTCTTGTACGAATTAACATGCAAGAGTGCGATCTCGAGTAACTAAAAAAATTGTATGCAGAAAAATAATCAAATGCCTACACGTCCAAGGATCTTGTTGCTGACGAGAAAAGCCGAATCGGTGACAAATAACTCTTGTATGCGCTCGCTAGTGCCTCGGCAATAGCTGTCTGACAGTTGAACGGCGTAGAGCTGTAACCACAAAGATTTGTTAACCCGAAGTAAAGCTAATGTCCTGTTCACATGTGAAAGAACTCCCACCTGTGAGCCTTGTCGTCTCAGAGTGTCAGAGATATTGGTCGCCACACTGAGATTCGTGAACTTGACGTAACAGTCTAGCACGAGAATCATGAGGCTTGATGAATGACTGCGCGCGATGACGGGAAGATGTTCTTCAAGTCCCACAGAACAACAACAAGCTCTCGGACAGGACTCTGCTTCGCTGTCTCGTAGACGAGCAAGTGAAACCAGAAAGTCCGTCGCATTTGTTGTGTTTACAAGCTTGACCAGAGGTCCTAAAATGATTCTGGACATCTTGTGTTTTCAGAAAAATCGTTGAAATGCTTCAAATTTGCAAAATGCTACTGTACCTGTGTAATTGTAGTAGTAAGCCACGAAGTTGTAGCGATTGGAACGACCGTCATAGCCTTGAATGAAGCGAACCGCTCCATTTATCAGGTTTTGTAAGACAGCTCTGAAATTGAAAACCTCTTTTTTTTGTTTAATTTAAAGATTTTGCTTAAGTCATCGAAAAAGAATAGCAACCAACTTCATGTTCACGGAGAAGTCGACGATCAAGACCAGATCACGCTCGAAGACGTCCTTCGGTTTAAGACTCGCGTCTATGAAAATGATTTTCTAACAACAAAACAGCTCACCACCAGCGCTTCCGCCACACAAAAGGCAAACGCTGAAGAATGCCAACTGCCAAAACATTGTGACGCCGCAAATCTCTGTCTTAAAATTCAGTTTGTCAAAACAACACAAAAAATCAATTTGAGTGTCACTACCCCCTAGGAAGAAAGGGATTACGACGTTGCAGTCGAACCCTTCGGTCGCTATCGCAAGAACCTCCTGGACGCCTCAACAGCGTGAAAGCCGTCTTCTCTAGCGTAGCTGTTTAATCCCGTGGAACAATGGTCTTTACTAAGTGGAGGTTGTCCCAGGATCTCTTAGAAAGATGAGGAAGAGATCGAGAACCATGAGGGCATAATTTTGCTCCTTGGAAACACGCTGTATCAATGTTTTATTCACACGTTTATCGAAGGAGCTGAACAGCCAAGGTGTAGATGTATTGAAGTTGACTGACTCTTTACAGGTTTTCTGATCAGAAGAGGGAGTAGCCGCGAGTATGACAAAGATCGAACGAATCAATAGTCATCTTGTAGAGTCCAGTGGTAAGGAAGCCTGAAAGCATGGTGAGTTATTCAGAGAACGACAAAGAAAAAGTTATAAAAACCAAACGTTTCTCTTCGGAAGTGTCGAAGGAATCTAAAGTGGCTCGCTTTTAGCTTGTAAGCAGACTTACAGGCAGGCTTGCTGCACACCACGGTCATGAGGGAGCGGCAGTAGCGTACACGCCAGAGCCCCGTGCGACGATCTAGGGTCACGCAGCGAGAACCGAGACTCAGGCCGATTGGCTCGTCGGGGGCCCAGTGCTCCGAACGGGTGATGTTCAGCTGTAAATGAATTGATTCAATTGGAAGACTTACGGGGACACTCGACTTCAAGAGATTCCAGGCAAAGGATCGGTCGAGGTTGTGGTCGACGAGCGACAGCCACAACTGGTCTCCGTCGTTTTCAATTTCAGCCTGGAGCGAATTTTAAGTACCAAGCCAAATCCTCTTACTGCTTCATCTGGCCAGACTCGAGGATCTCGAAGAATGGATACGTCGACGCCGTCAATCTCGCTGTAGAGTGTAGCCGAGAGATTGCGGCAATAATGATCTCCTTCAGGCCAATTCATTCGGCGTGGACTTGGGAACAAGCAGCGTCCGTTCATGAAACTCCATCCGGCTTCACAGTCTAAAAACGAACCAATAGGATGAAGTTCTTTGAAATGCTTTATAAGCATCATTTGTCTATAACCGGTTCTTGCTACAATGCATTCTCGAGTTTTTTTGTCTTTCAGAGAGTACAAAGACAGCACACGAACCCGGGTACAAGACGTCGATAGAGACTCCATTGGGATCATCAACCATCTTGTGAAGATTTCCGATCCAGGGCTTGTCTATAAAATGTAAGACTCATAAACCTTACAAGTGCATAGCGACGAAATAACTGGACTAACTTACCGTCGGATGAGAACCATTGAGTCGCCTTCGTCAATTTAGACCTGTAGACGACGTGCCCGAGAGCTTGCGAATCTTGCCTCACGTTTGTGAGATCGTATTCCTTCTTGCAAGACCTGGCAAGCATTTCATTTGTCTCGAACGAATTGAGATTAAGAAGTGCGACCGCTTCAAAGGTCTAGAAAAGATTCAGTCGAATACGGTATTGTAAGACTTACTTTCCCAATATTGTTGCTGTTTAACAATAGGGCGTGGTCGCTTAAAAGGTTGTCTTCGATACGAGATCCGGTTCCGTAGCAGTATGAATCCGAGATCTTCACCGTGTATAACTGCAAAAAACACAAAATGGATAAAAGTTTCGTGATTTTTTGTAAGCTTCACGAACTGCAGTGAGCAAAAGTTGGTCTATAAGATGATAGCAAGAACCGTGAATTATTCAACTTACGATTGTTTGGTGGTTTGTATTGAACTTGGTGACATTCCGAGCTTCTTGTGCATCCACTGGGTAGAAACAGTCGAACAAGGCCAAAATCGTCGATCCAGGATGTGCAAAAGAGATCGAGGTCATGTGCTGGCCATTATTAAGGGAACAACAGCAACCGAGAAGGCACTCCTCGGGCTCTTCATCGCGTAATTGGCCCAAAGCATTGAGAAATTCGAGCGGCTCACGAGTCTCCGCAAGCTTTATCAACGGACCTGCAAACATTGCTCGTGTACGAGCCCACTAGCAATTGAAATGCAACAAAATAAAAGCCTCCGTGAAGCAAGACTGTCTGTTTGAAGAAGAGTGCTACCTGAAGTGGTGTAATAGTAGAGAACAAATCTCAGGCGACTCGATCTTCCACTGTAAGCGGACATAAAACGCGCCGCTCCATCGATCAAGTTTTGCACAATTGGTCTGAAATTTCATGACCTGTATGACTCTAGCGGGATACTAACGCTATTTCTTTCTAACAATCGTCATTGAGGAACAATAAAGCATTCAAAACAGAGCTGGGCGAAAAATTTTCTCGGACCCGAAAAACGAAAAACGAAAAATCCGAACAAAATAATCCGAAAAA
>JAQIXL010003124.1:0-11104 GCA_034700245.1 Poikilolaimus oxycercus | reverse complement strand
AGTGCAACCATTTATGTCTCTTGTCTGAAGAGACAACTCCCTCACTCCGACGCCACAGGCACTAAGTCCGAGTTTTTCACACTCTTCTTTCACCTAGATGGTTCCTTTTAAGGAAACCACTAGACATTTCTTTCAACTTCGAAAACTGACGATTTCAGTCTAGAAAGTAGGCAATAGGCAAGTCCCCCGCTCCCTATCAGCCGCGGCGAGCCGAGTGCGCGATGCGTGACTGAAACACCGCGTGTGAAACTTATTCAAAACGCGAGCCGCAAGTCAACCAGGTCTTTTTAGGAAGGTCATCGATGTTCGAGTCACCTGCGCGAATCAGCCAGTCGGCTTCGTTTCCCTTCACTCCAAATCAGGCAAAACTTCTCCTTTTTGATCACTCCTTTACTAACCGCATGCTACGAGAGGTTAACGAACTCTCGCCTTTGAGCGCGTTACATTCACACGAGAGGTTAATGAACTCTCGCCTGTGAGTGAGCCAAAATTGGTCTCCATCTTTTTCAGACTGGTTACACCTCAACTAACCTAGTCAATCTCGTTGCGCCTTCCAATCTTGACCACTTTCAAACATTTTCATTAGAAAATCGGGTCTAAATTAACCCTTAGGTGTACTGCTAATTCAACCAAAGTGAGATGTGAAGAATCTCATCACATGCATGAAAGGTCGACTTTCAGGGAGAGCGCCGCTTATAACACAACCTACAGCCTTAAGCATAAATAGTCTTTGCATACCTCCTTCCTCAACAGTTAGCCCAGTAGGCGATGCGCTAAGAATCTTTGAAATCTCTCTCTCTCTCTCTCTTCTTTTCCAAGACCATAAACGAACCATGCAAAGCGGTGATCAAAGCGGTGAAGCTCTTGGGCGATGCAATAAGGGCTGCGACCACCCGGGCATTGCGCCAAGTGAGCATCCTTTATGAAGTTCGCTGAGAGGAGCCGGCGAAGGTCAAGTGGTGCAGCAGACTTCGGTCTTTCAACCGCACCAACGCCCTAGGAGTAACACCAACCATGATCCATCAGCTGCGCATCCCTCACCGAGAATTCTAGTTTTTATCTTGATTCAGCTACTTCTTCAAACGCGCGAAACAGCACCATAAAGCGCGAGTCCTAGAGTCTAAAGTCCTCTCTTGCAGTCTCCTCTTCAACCGCCTCCTTATTAGACCTCCTCAAAACGCCGCGGCGCTATTTGAAACACACACGATGCAAAAAGCCGCTAGCAGCTAGTAACTCTAATCCTCGCCCATAAACAGCAGTGTTGTCGGAACATTTATCGTCTCATTCTTCTGTCACCTCGCGCGTGCCTTCACGGTGTCTCAGTGACACTTCGACTTCCTCTCAATTATGCTTTAAACCCCCCCCCCCCTCTCGTTACACACCCCTTTGACTTCTTCTTTTCTTCTCCGCTGTATTCAACTAGTATTCAAGCGTGAAAAGCGTACAATGAAAATCGTAACAAACTCGGAGCGAGTTATCAGCAGATGACTTTTAGTCATCCCAAAAAGGTTGACGAGCAGCATGATGCCTAAGCGGCGCAACGCGCACAACTTTATTGCGACAGCTTTAGTGATTTCTCTTTCTCCATATATTTAGTTTATTTTCCTGTTCTTTTTCTTTTCTCGAGTAGCGAAGAAGGTGTTTTGTGCAACGGAAAGAACAACTGTCAGCGGCTCACGCCTGCTGGCAGGTTGTTGCCTTCAAGCTCACACCCTTTTCATTTTCGTAGACTACTGCTATAGCAACTCTGTCAGAGCGAGCAATTTATCCGGAGTTACTACATGATCACTCATCGGCCATTTACCGAAATTCGTGGCAGTCACCCAGCTGCCCACGGATAGAACCCACCGAGCAACCTTTGCAAACATAGACGTTCATCGTCAGCCTGCCGCCATCGCGAGTCTTACGCGGCGGCAAAGTTGTTTGGCCCTTACACGGCGTGTCATGAACCGTGCATAGATCGTGGCTGACAACACTAGTTGAAAAGCATAAAAACCGTGAAGAAACGTGTCAAGTCAACCAATAGATGGTGACGGTTGAGGCAGCATAGACGTACTTGGTAGAATTCGCTAGCCCAGTGGGAAGAAGCAGTAATGTCCCCTCAAAATGGCCATCCTTTCTCTGGCTCATTCCGATTTGACCCCTAGTCTTCCCATTTCTTGAGCTCCGGGTGAACAAGCGTTCCGAGCCATTTACCGGGCCACCTAGCGCCCACCCGAAGTCTCTTTTTGTTCATTCTTATCTTGGAACGTGGTGTGAAATTTCTGAATCTTCTCATTGTCTTCGCCCCGTCTGCCAGTAAGCACTTGCCCCTGGGTAGCCTCTCCTGGTCTTCGGCATTCTCAACTCGCGTCGCGTCCCTTCTCTTCCCCTCCCCCTGCCCTTACCTGACCTCCACTTTATTCGTACGTGACGTCCCACTACTAGTCCACCAGGGACTAAAAGGCATCATCAAAAACTTAGTCTTCGTGAAACGTAGCATTTTGCGCGAATGCGAACACCGTAAATGTGTGTCGGCAACTAGAAAGCCTTTTCAGACGCAGAAAACGACACTCAACCTTAAACAGTAATAGCAGCTCTCCAGCGAGCAAAGTCTGCGGCAACTATCAATCATGAAAAGAACTTCATCTCCAGTAGAGATAGAAAGCAAGCAATCGAACTGCACAGCGCTTTCAAGAGAACACTAATAAGCTCAGGGAAGGATTGAGCATGAGGCAACATCGTCAGCAACGATCCTCCACTTGACGACAGTGAAAAAGGAAGACGGAACAAATAATCTAATGTCTGAATGAAAATGAAATACTCGTCAGACATTACCGCTTAGGCCGGTAATGGGTGAAACCTAATAGTTCAGGTTTCGAGCGTAGTCACCTGTTTTCTGCACCGAGGTGCGAAGCCATCGATTTATAATAGAGAGAAACAAAATCCCATCTGATTTGATCTCTGGAGACCCAGATTGAGTTTGTAAATAGATTTCTATCAACCACAAAAAACGTTAATGGGCCTGCGGTCTACTGCAACTACACGACTCAGTACAGCAAGCGCCTTGCACACGCGACAGGTAAAGAGCACTCCAGCGAAAGGAACGAAACATCCTTGTGTGCCAATGGCGACTAGATCGAGGTAAGAGATTCGGTCTTCGTAGATGCGGTTCCGCTCGTGCGCGAAACGAATGTCACGAGGCGTGGCGTGAATAATTAACATTCAGTGAATGATCATGTAAATTGGTCACTACGAGGACCTGGTAGACAATGTCCTCTGGACTTATAACAAGTTGCCGTGCTGCGTCTCCGCCAGCAACCGGAGCATCACTGGCATCCTTCACTCCCCTCGCAAAAGCGAGTCAACGATTTCAATAGCGCCAGATCAACAATATCGACTAAGGCTACCACCCATCCAAGCACAGCCCAAACAAGAGAATGCAGCCTTGCGGTCAAGAAAATGCACGGCCTTTACAACGTAACTGAGCCAGATGACTTGTTCAGAGTACAGAGAATTTAAAACACCAAAGAAGACGTTATTGACGTGGTCTGAGAAAGAATTCAACGGTCAGTACACCAGCAACGTCGACGAGAACGCGAAATGGTTTGAAAGGTTTCACATTGTCTAATCGATTTAGGCTCTGCCATAGTAACAAGCCTGGTAAGAGAGAGTGTATACCTCCA
Organism: Poikilolaimus oxycercus; assembly: GCA_034700245.1. NCBI lineage: Eukaryota > Metazoa > Nematoda > Chromadorea > Rhabditida > Rhabditidae > Poikilolaimus > Poikilolaimus oxycercus. The sequence continues at coordinate 7,439 of JAQIXL010003124.1, read as the reverse complement.
CTGGAAATTCAGTCTAGCAAGTGTACCGCGTTTGAAAGAGACCTCTTTGTGCCAAAAGGGACCATCAATGACTTTCTGCTTTGGTAAACATCGCATTGGAAATGAAGAAAAGAAAACAACGGTCAACATCCGACAGCGAAATTTGCACAGGAAATAGGCCAACAAATCTCCCTGTTCGGACACCCAAATTAAAGGATCGTCACGTAGATACAAGCAGGACCAAGCACTTACACCTCCTTCACCCAATAAGCTATAAGACGTAGCTGGTGCATCGCACGATTCTACCGTGCGTTCAAGGCCTCCAGTCAGAAGCAGTACCTGTCCTGGAATTCATGATTCGCGTTTCATGCCCTCATGCGAGTTTTCATTCGAATTATGACTCCTAGCTTCCGGATTCCATAAATGAAGCTTTAGGCACTCTTATAGAGAGAGAACCGGCGTAATAAAGGGGCAATAATAGAATTGCCCTTGATAATCACTTTTGTTATACAGAAACCTTTCAGTTTTGCCCGTTGGCCGTAGGGAAGAATCAGAATGGCATCAACTTACCCGGCTACGTGACGACACAGCCCTTGCAATCGGACTGTTCTTAAAAATCAAAATCTGCTGGCTCATTCAAAAACATCAAGACCTTCTTGGTTCCAAAAGAAAAGAGTCTCTGTACGACGAAAAGCATACAAGACTCCAGGTGGTCATTTAGAGTAAATATCACTACCATCAAAGATAACAACAGTGAGAGCAGCAAGCGCCTCCACCATGTTATTCACGCCTCACAATCAATGGAGCTGTCAGACCAAGTGTCTTTGTCTGTATACGCGAAGGATAGACCACCGTATACGTGGTTCACTTTCATTGAAAGTCTTTTGGGTAATTCGTTAAGTTTTTATATTACCAAGTCACCAACAAGTCCTTTATCGGTAACTTCCTAGCTATCCAACCGTCGAAACACTTAGTGATGATCGAAAGGGAGGACAAGTTTACAGCAACAGCAATCCTCTCTCCCCTCATGAGGATCGCTCAACGTTGCAAACAAGAAAGTTAGGCACGAATAAGGAATGATGAAGAAACCAGCAAGGCCGGCTACGTCGAAATGGAGCAACTCGTCTCCTCGTCGGCGTTCGAAGAGCAACCGCATGGTTTGCTTGTTTATCAACCCCGGCAACGGTGGAAGCATTTTTCCTGTTTTTGTGTTTGCTCCGTGCTGTGTTCCTGCTCGGGTTTTCTCCGTTTGCTCAAATTCCATCACCGACCTCCAACGACAACGGCGATGACACTCTCACCAAAAGTGACCCGTGCAGACGACGCCTGACTTCATTCGCGACTGTCAGCCAACTGACGAGTAAGTCATGCATCTTGCCGGCACCCTCATAGTCCAATGGGCACCCTTCTCAACGAATGTGCCAAATGCAGCTATTTGTAAATTCCCTCCGTAAATGAGTGGTATCATGCTCTCCCGTAAAATGAGTGAAACCTAATCTTTCCCTTTAAAAAGAAATCGGCTCAGCTACTCTCTAATGCAAGCGACTAATGGCGAAAGGGGGAGTAACGGCTTACTATAACCCTACATGACTACGGCTTATCAAGGCCTTTTGTGATTTGATCAACACCGTTAAAGAGCAGCGGCGCAAAAAGGCAACAACTGAAAGCATTCGACGCCCTCTAGCAATCTTCGGCGTGCGCACCATCACCAAGCCATCTTGAAAGCTATTTGTGAGGTGGTCAAACGACTCCACGTTCGCAGGTTCAAAGTTCCCATAGTAAGTTGAAACTTATACATTCATCTTTCATTGACCTCCCTAAACGAGGCTCTCTCTTCAGCGATGCTCTCCTCAATGAAAGGACAAGAGTACCGGCCACCTATAAAACTTCGAAGGTCAAGCCTAGTCAACCTACCGAAGCATGCTGGAGTCAGAGGAATATGGAAAGGAAAGTGTCCCATCCCGGTGACCCAGGCCTCCAGAAATATAGCCGTTTTCACGACTTACACGCTGAAGACATCACACCTTATATGGAATGCTTGATGGGTTCCATGAGGTACTGTTCGGCTCATCGAGACATTCCACAGTGCACCACCTCTATAACCCACAGTGATCCCATTGGCTGATACCTCCTCTCATGCCACAGCTCTTTGAAAAATATCCTAGAATCTGCCCTTAAGTGGTAAACGCCAAACTTCTCATGCATACATGGTCGAGAAATGCAACATGTTTTAATAAGTTAAAGTAAAGAACGTGAATTCTAGTAAAATGAGACTAAACGCGTCAGCACTCCAAACGGAACGTCAATATGATGTCTTGAGGAAAAATAAACCCGAATGGATCTTCGACAAGAAGAAAGCGAGAAAACGAGGAATGCCACACACGAATCCTTCATGAAATTGAAGACGCATTCTCGTTAGTGCACGAAATTGCTGAATCACCGAAGAACTGAAGGAAACGCGAAGTCCGGCGACAACATTAAACAACATGGACGAAAACGAGTACGAAGGCAAACTTCAGAGAAAGGACGTAGCCGGAAAACATCCTGCTCACAACAGGGTGCTTCCTCTAATAGACTAAAGCACGAGTTTAGGTGTCACGTATAATGGCAACTCGGAGAATAGCATAACAGTGCTCTCAGCCAGTCCTAGTGAAATATTGAGAAAGTGAACAATTCAACAAGCAGGAACAACGAATCGACGTAATCAAAAAGGAGCAGAGCATCAATCACTTGCCGAGCAAGGATTAAACCAGCTCCGAATTACATGGAACGTGACAGGAAGCCGCGCACGCGTCGGCACTGAGCCTCATCCGGATGAGATCAAAAAGGGTGAGGAGGATTTCTTCAAAAATTCAGTATGAAACCTCAATAGTTGAGTTCGAATGAGCATCATAAAAATGTCGACTCTTAAACAATTTCCGAGGCGCGACCTGCCTTGTAAGCTATCACAAAACCTCTAGAAAACAGACCATTTGTGCAATTTCTCAATCCAAATCTTGGAGTTGCTCGTATGCTCGCCATCAGCAAACAAGTCACGTCCTTAGTACGAAATCGGACCGATTTTGGCAAACAGCTGACAAAAGGTGGGGTCGCTGTCGCTAAAGACACGGCAATCATTGAAGAAGAAGAATATGGTCATCCACGCTTAGAAACAACCGAAAAGACAACCTTCGGACAGTGGCGCGGCGAGACTCCCGCCAAAGATGCTCGAAGCCTTTGGGATCGATCTCTGCGAAGACCTTGGAGGCAACGAACCGCTATGGCGAACGTTCGAAATCAAATAGACGATGGATTTTCTCATCATTCAAATCATCGTTCAGGCCAGAAAAGCACCAGTGTTAAACGCCGTAAAAGCATTGAAAATAGCCGAGTAGACGGGCTATTTGTGCCAAAAATGCACCGAAACGATTCAACAAATCATAAACCAAGAAAGTGGGCCACATTGAAAGAGTAGAGTTTAGAATCCCTTATCCCTGATGTAAACAAGTCAAACGGTGTCTCTAGGAACGAGAATGAGTAAGAGAACGATTGGAACGAACAATGGCACGGGCCATTTTACAAACCAAAGAAGTCGAAACGTCACAGTCACAACCAAGTGAGTGCTGGACGATGCAATCAGTGGGCTATTCCTCGTAGAAGAAAAGCTTCGTGAGACCAAAAAGAGAAATCCCGAGCCACGTGCGATATCAAAAGCCTTCACCTATATGGCCGTAGGGTTTCCAACTCACATTCTGCTGCAGACTAAGCGATTTTCCCCATAAACGAGAAAAAGGCAAGCACTATACAAGTGCATGCTCGACCAGGAAATGCGTAAAGTAAAGAATAACTTTTAGCGTAAGAAACCAAACAGTTCGTAGATTATGGACAGATCTTTGCGCTAGTCACCTACAACCTCTGCTAGAACAGTAGGAATGTATACCAATGCCCACTCCACTTGAGCATGCATCTCTAGCGAACGCTCACGACGGTTATGTGACGGAAGAAGCACTGAAGAACATGTTCTGCTATCAACCTCGTTGCTTACACAACTAACTATTGCATTCAGGGCCAAGCACGAAGACATCGCTCAAGCCAGGAGGCACGGCACACAATTACGCCCATTCCCGCGACCAGACTGTGGTGGTTCTTAGATAACTGCGGATCAGGCGATGTAACCTCGTCTGGAGTAGAAAAAGAATCTCAGAAAGAATCACAAACAATTAAATCGTCGAATCTGCGAGGCACAGAAACAACGGTGCAACAGCGACCGACATTGTCATCTTCTTCCGACAGCTCATCCGGAATTGTCCAGATAAGACTTTTCTCACAAAGATAAACAGCCGAGATGTCTCGGAGTAAGTTTTGAACCGAACTGAGCCTCCGAACAAAATCTTCAATCTCAGAAGTTTTGACGAAGCGCCTAAAATAGCCAAAAGATTCTTGTGCGAAGAAGAACACTCTTTGACTTACAGGGCAACGGAGTCTCCTTCGAGATCATAACTACATAAGTGGCTGAAGCAACTCAGACAGAACCCAAGGAAAGGTAAGAACAAAAGACGAAGCACGGTCGTAGGCACTCCACCTCGATACGTTCCAGTACCTAGAAACACCTAGTCGGAGAGACGCCATAGTTGCACCTCGCAGTGGTTGCTTGGAACAAACCACAAACCATGTAACTCCGCGCGTGTGGCGCGAAATCGAAATAGTCCCACCCTAGTCCAGCATAGTCGGCTGAAAGACCTCAGACCTAAAGAATCAGGCCAGGAGAATAGGCTCACTGGCTAAGGTGAACGTGAAACATAAATGTGATGAGATCTGATGGGTCACGCGGTTCTGCTCAATAAAGAGAGGATGATTCGAGACGGAACAAGCCGAAAGGGCTGTTAGTACGTCGACCAGCCCTTCGCGTTACCAGAAATCCGAGCGGCGCACTGTCAACATCTCCACTGATCCAAACACAAAGAGTGCATCCTACTCCCGGACACCGGGAGAAATCATCGCAACCGCGTGTGACGAAACCCCTAAGACGAAGACGACCTTAGATGTTGGCAAGAAACTCCATCTTAGAAGTAGAGGTTGAGAATTCTGTTCTGCTCAAATGAGCATTACCACAGTAAAGTGAAATCGTTTCCTATAGTAAACATTCAAGCTCCCGCCTTCCCGCTCAAGGTTTCCTTGGATGCAATCCCTTTTCCCATTATCAGACTTCACATGGCACTGCGCATCAGATGCCAGCAGAGATTGTCAGAAACTAGCCTGTCCCTACGCGAACGCGAAGTTTCAGAACCCTTCGATACTGACGCACCAAGACCGCTATCCGGCATCAACCTCCAGTGTAGTTGACCCTCACAAATGAGCTGATGGTATTCGCGACAACCTTCAAGAACACTTAAACGCCCTAGCTATGGTGGACAGCTTTCGGTACTGCGTCGCTCTAGAGGCTTTTGAACAAATGCCAGCCAGATTTCTAGGACACAACGAAATCCGGAGATGCATCGACAATCAGATGCTCAAGTCCTCAGCATCTAGGCGAGCAGAGTCACGCGAACGCTCGTCAAGGTCAGGTCATGCTTCCCGGTCGCGCTAGAGGAAGACTTCACCCTTCGTCCTGAGCCCGCGACTAGAGGTACCTTAATTCACCTCATCCATCATTATTCCCATTTCAGAAAACTCAGTGAGAACTTATAAATAGTCCTCATTCGACTCATTTAGAATCAGTCAGAAGTGTAAACGTGGATTCATCCCACGAAGACGCCATACCTCAAAACTAAAACAAGCCTCTGTAAAGAGCACAAAGAATAAAGATAATCTGCACTTAGTCAAATACTCCACATCACGGATCAAAGGGATCTTGCGTCAAAGGCACGACCGGTTATCAGCGTCGGTGTCGACGAACAACAAAACCATAAGGGCGGTAGTGAAAGCACCAATACCAGCTTGGACTAGAATAGCTGGCAAGAGATAGACAATCGGGGGAACCTGACGCTACGAACCCAAGGCTGACCAAGCCTTGTATTCATAAGATTTGGGTGTGAAGTTCCCTCGAGGCGACTGACAACGTTCCCGAGCGCGGAGACGCAAAGACAAAGGCGCCGCGGTTCACAGCACGTCGCCTAGAAGAAGCGCCGGAGATGACTCGAATGACTCTCTCTTTCTCTTTCTCCACGCCTTGCCCTGAGCTCGGACCTCTGTTGAACCTCAATAAAGGGTTTTCTCCGTGAGTGCTTAGAACAAGCCACAAGACACAAGTACCCATCAGCATGTCTCTCTTCGCTGTCAATTAGAGTGTCCGGCACGTTTAAAACTCAGTTTATTACTCACCTCGTAGTAAGGTGACTCCGAGGAACCCCATACATGTGCCCCAACAATGAATTTCGCCACCCTAACTCACCAAGCTATTTCGCGAAAAGTGCGCATAATGATTTCACAAGAGACAGACCAAGGACCTCTCATCAATCAATGTATGACTCTTACACGCAGCCGACTACACTGCGAGTCCACACAAGCCAGCAGCGCCACTTTCCCGTTCGAAAGATCCCAAAGGTATGTCCGCGACAGGCATGGCCCGCCGATTCCTAGTCAGACATCTACAAACCGATTTAGCCCAGCACCCACTTTTACCGTCTGTAGACACCGGTTCACTAACTGACTTTTAGCGTTATTGAGCACTTTCCACATCTATGCAAAAGACTATTTAGTCTGAAACCCAACCAGACTCCAAGAAACCAGTTTAACGGTCGGGACGACCGCTGGCGAAAGAGGGAGTTGTGATGGGAAAGTCACTCGCCACCCCGTCAAACTGTAAGTCCAGCTTTCCACCCTACAATCTCCCCCAGGGCATACAGTAAAGATTGCAGATGCGCATGGAGCGGGAGGACGAGAAGCTGACGGCTACCGTGAAACCGAAGCCCCTCCTCCGGCCGACGTCCTCAAATACCGGCGACGCTGAGTCACTTGGTTCCTCTCCTCGCCTCTGACCCCTCTTCTCTGTTGTGTCCCCAGCCCGGAGCAAGACTCCTAATAAAAGAGCCTCTCTGAGTTTGGTGAGACACGAGGAGTTGGGGGGGGACGAACTCAGCAGCCAGTGTTGCGGTCTCCGACCTTGACCGTCCCTGGAGGAGCCGGGACCGGGAGCTAGGCGACCGGCCGGCGTCGAAGCCCGAAGTACCCGAGTGCCCTCCTTTCCCTTTTCCAGCCCCCGGGCCAGCCTCTCAACTATTCTCATTAACCCCTAGGATTAACATTGTGCTTTCTTCGTTTTGTTCCAAATGTCTTCTCTCCGGGAGGCATTTATCATACAAGAATAACGAGCCAGCCCTGTCACCGGTCGGATCGACCCGTTTTTGGCGACCGACCCCCTGGACCAGTGGACCCTGCCCGACCCGACCCGTGATTCGAATATTCTGTAATGAGTAAGCCTTTCACCCTCCTCATTCCACTTTGTTGTTGTACGAGATTTAGTGTGGCGAGGCGCGGCGCCC
>JAQIXL010003123.1:0-11105 GCA_034700245.1 Poikilolaimus oxycercus | reverse complement strand
ATTTTTAGCCGAAGCTCGTGAGGGTATCTTCGCCAAAATGAACTTCAACTCAACTTCAACTTTTCATTTTTCCACTAGAACAGGCGACGAACGGTCGGCGCGCGACATTTACATCACCCAGTTTGAACCAATTGGCTCTTTTCTGCGCATTCTTCGTTGTTCTCGTCATATTTTCGCTGTTCTTGTGTGTTTCACGTGTTGTTTATTGCAGAGACGCGTTCAACGGCTGCGCCGCTAACCCGTGAAGGTCGTCTTGTGACGCCGACACGAAGCAAGTGAGCTCTTTCTTTTTCTTCTTCATTCAATTGGTGTTTTTCAGTTGGTCCACGAAGGACGAAGCGGCATCGACAACGCCACCCACGCCAATTTGGAAGAAGAAAGCGCTTCATCCCGTCTTGCTGTGAGTTTGCTTTGCTTTTCCTTGAAGCACTTGTCTTTTAGAAGGCCAGCGGGCCGTTTCGAGACTGAAGACGGGCATCGATGTGACCCGATCGGCGACTGGACGACGTGCCTCTGTAAGTTCCCACTTGCTTTTCAACTATCTGATGCCCTTGCAGGGCGCCGCGAATGCCCTTCAATCAAGCTGAAGCCGCTCGTCGTTCTACCAGAAGCTCGACCACTGCCGCGCCGCCTCGGGGATCTCGGGCACGCGTCGTGTCGAATACGCCCACGAAGAGGTGAGCCTTTCGTTTTCTTCGATCGTTTTGTTCAGGTGAAAACCGACGAGGACAATCCTGCCGTGCCGATGAACGTCGTCGCGGCTGATGGTCGTCGTGCGGGTCGAGAAGGCAGTGCCGTCGACTTTTCTCAGTCTCTTGTGTACTTTTTTGTTTTGTTGAGTGCTTTCTCTTAGCGAAATAAAAGTTAGCTGTGGAGTGGTCGCTGTTGAGTGGATATTAGTCTTTTCCTCTAGAAAGAAGAGAAGAGAGAGAAAGGGCTCACTGGGACAACTTGAAGAGTCTAGTCGGAAAGCCGGGAATATGTAGCCACAGTAGGAAGAGCCACATAGATTTGGTAGAATCTTCGTTATCCGATGTTTGGCAGTGCTCGCTGTGTGTCGTCTCTGGAGATGAAGGGCGCGGGCAAGAGTGGTAAAGACGCTCGGGGGCAGGAACGACGATGCTCCTCCTCTCGTACTCGCTGTGGATGTCGTCGTCTTTGCACAAAGCGCATTGGCTTCGGCTCAATCAGTCACCTCAACGCTCAAGACGACACCGGTGACTGACGAGAGAGGCTTTCCTCCTACTTGTGAGGCATAAGGCGCGGGCCTTAAGTGGGGAGAGAAGTCTGAAAAGCCTTAAGTGGGGAGAGAAGTCTGAAAAGTGGGCCTCCGAAGGGAAGAGTTGAGTCTATCTTCCGGTAGATCAAAAGTGAGGTAGATCAAATTTTTGTTCGAACTTGGTACGTGCTCGAGATGTCCCCGCTTTCTTCAGTTCTTTGACCAACTCAGCTGCACAACAGGACCCAACAGCAGCCCCGCCCACTAAGAAACACAACACAGAAGCCAAAGAAGCTGAAGACAAGCTTCAAAAAAGCGGCAAAAGATTTTTGATGCGACGGGAATTGAACCCGTGAGGACAGTTGCATCAAAAGTTCAATTTGAGTTGAACTCGACCTCAGGTCGAGTTCATTTTCAAAACTGAAGTTCACCTCAGGTTGAGCTCAACTTTTTGAACTTTGCTACGGGCCTTTTTCTGGGGCCTTCAAGCTACTTCTTTTTCTTCCACAGACAACGAAACAAACGATTGAATGCTGAAATCCATGGATGATTGTGAAGTGTTCTATTCACAGCTGCTTCCTCGACTTAGCATTAAGACAAAAGGATCTGCTATTTTTGTGTCGCCCGCAAGCAAAGGGTCAAGTCTTCCTTTAAAGGCTGAGACGAGCAAATTTTTTTAAGATCTAAATTGAAGCGTCGAATATATGCGAAGCCGCGTCCAGAGACTCGAAATATTTTTACACACTGTTGACGCAAAAATCTGGGTCTCTCCTCGCTGTCACTTTTATACCATCGGCGGTCGTCAGCGGTTCGTCATGGAGGACGTCTTCCGAGAGAAGTCCGACCTCGGCTCTTCCAACATCGAGGACGTCATCTCCCGCACGCGTCGGAGTCGCAGCAAGAAGAGCGGCAGGCGCAAGGTGTCCTTCTTATCTGAAAGCAACTCTCGGCAGTCCATCTCTCCGGAATACCTGCTCGTCAACGATCCTCGCGGCAGCACCATCCGCAGCAGCAAGAGCAGCAAGAGCAACAACGACAGCGACTAGGACATCTCCCTCAAGTCCACCTCAAAAATAAAAGTCCAATTTGTGTTATCCTTTCCATGCCTACAGGGCAAGATACAATGCAACACGAAGAAGCTGGGGTTTCAAAATCAGTAGATGAAGAGCCACACGAATTTTCGGATATTTTTTGAAAACTGTGTGACTCCGCAACTTTCCGCAGTGACCCTCCCTTCTCCCATCTGCCCTTCCCTTGACCCCGAGTCGGGATTGGCAGAGGGGAGGAGCGAGCGGGGGACTCGGGCCTCGGCTCCGCCGGTAAGCGGGAGCTCGGGTTCCGGTGTCACGTCCCCTGTGTTCCTTGAGACTTGTGTAATTAAGGTTATTTAAAATAATCCTGGAGTAACAGTGTAGGAGTTAGGTTACGGTCGGAACACCGTCCCAGGGAGTTTAGAGTCCCCACTCCTAGTGAGTCCCGCTATACCCAAAGAATAGGGCATGTCCCTCTCACTCCCACAGGGTCCCCCAGCCTGGCCAGCTTACGCCCTCTTATTTTTTAGACCGCTTATTGTATCCAACAGCTCCATAGCTTTGCACACGGAAAACAAACGTCGGTCGTAGATAATAACTTTCTCCCTTACACCGCCAGTCGGCACAGTTGATACCGAAACCAAACAGACGTAAAAATAAAACATGTTTTTTTTTTCGCAAAGGCCTTTATTTCGAGGGGAGAGGAGAGGGGAAGGAAGACGACTTCAGTGGCGGCGGCGGCGGCGTCGGTGATGCGGCACGCCCTGGCACGAGGGATCGAAGCAGCCGGTGACGACGACGAAGGCCGCGGCGGGTACGAGGAGGAGCGCCACCGCCTGAGGTGTTGCTGGCGGGTGGCGAATGAAGGACCTGGCCTTGCAGCAGCTGGAGGAGCATCTTCGGAGAACGGAGAAACGACGGAAGACGTGCACACTGATCGAGAACTGTGATTTCCAGACCTATTATGAGCTTACCAGACATAATAATGCGATTTATCAGACGCAAAACGAAAAATTAAAAAAAAATTCTTGTTTGAAACAATGAGCGACAACACGACAATGCGAATTCTGCGAATCGCGAAAACCAAACGGTCTATTAACGATATACGCGATTTATGGGCACAGACAACACACCATCGGTAAGAAAAAGCACATACTAACTGCAGTAAAGGGCTAGGAAGGAAATGAAAAGGAAGATTGCAATAACGGCCAAGATGAGGGCGACATAAAAAGCCCAATGCAAGTAGAAGGGCGTCAACTTCTCTCTGATCCGCCGCATTCTCGGTGTTTGTGGAGTGGCGCTTGTTGTCGTGGTCGTTTTATCTGGTGAACCATTGAGGTTGACGGAATGTTCATCGTTCTTTGAGACGTCCAGATGGCCAAAAATCGAGCCAAACGCATTTTGTAGACAATTTTTTTTGCTAAAAAAATAGGTTTGGATAAACACTTTCATGGATTTTTGACATCGAAAATAGAGACATACTTCATCTGCATGAGCGCATCGTTGAAGTTGTCCGGCTTCTTGACGAAGTTCGCTTTTCTTAGACAATCATTGATCTTCGCAAAAAGTTCTTTCAATGCTCCTTCCTTAAAAAGAAAATCAATTCAACGACGAGTAAGATACATACCTCAGTCACAACACTTCCAAGGAGGAAGAGACATCCGAGAATGAGCCGATATGCCATTGCAGGAAACGGCAGTGGTTAGAGAGAATGTGAAAGGAAAGTAAAATGATTCCTTCTTTTCACGATGCAAGAGAGGAAGGCGTCCTCCGTTGGAAGATGGCGAGGGAGACACCTCATCGATTGTGCGCCATCGGCTATGTTTTCTCTTTTCCCCTTTTCCTTCGCCTTTCCCAAACAATGCTGAAGGAGTGCTTCCAAGCTGAGTGTTTTGCGGCCTCTGACCGGCCTGCTACAGGCTGAAAAAGTCTGGGATCTTCGTCGGTTTAAGTGGAACTGTTCGTTCCTGGTCGTGTCTTCTTCGTTCTAACAGAGTTCCTAGAACACTCGCAATGCTTTGTCTGTTTCCGTTTAAGTTACATTTTCCTTCTTTTAATTTAGCAGTTCTGCAAATTTGCTGTTTCCGACCTCTGCTCTATGACATGCAAGCCTTCGGCTGCCGAACAGATGTTTTGAGCAAAATGAACGCTGCTATCGTAGTCCGCCTGAAGCCACTGGTTGTAAGCAGAAGAAAAATCATTTGCATTTAGTCATGCAATATTAATTACATCGAATTCGGCGAATCCCGTAAACCAAACGGTTCACCGAACACGGGCAAAGCCACAAGTCAAAGGACTTGTGCGGTAAAAACCGCGAGCACGCCAAGACCGCTACACGTGATTTTGCTTTTCAGATGCACGCATGCAAGCTGTTCTATGAGTTTCGGCCCTTTTAACTGAATGTGTGATCAACTGATGTGCGAGGAATTCTCTGAAATTGTACTCTCAGGCGTTCATGCTTATAAGTACGCCTGCGCTGGACTTGAGATCGCGATGTGAAGTTTCTCTCAGAGGTACTGTAGATGCCGCTGCGTCTCGCTGTTGTTGGGAAATTTATCACTGCTGTTGGAGTGTGTATCAATGCAATTGCTGCCTATTTGGTGCTTACACGCTCGCGTGGAATGCTCGTCTACAGTCGGCTCCTATTGAATTACATGGTTTTAGAAAAATTACTAAATGAGATCCTTTTCAGCTCACAAGCTGTCTTATCCACGTTTATCTTCATTTTCTCTTTTGTCCAATTCTTTCGGAAAGCAAAGAGAGCTTGTGGCTAAATTTCTCTGTCGAATCGCATCTTCAGTCTGTAAGAACGTCACTTTGTTGCAAACAAAACTTCCAGTTGATTGTTCCGACTCTAGTCGTTTGCCAGGCGAATTCAATTCTCTTGACGTTTTACTGGAGATTTCAGGTTTAACCATTGTATCTTGTCAAAAAACTCTATTAGGTAGCTCAAATCCCGGGTTCAAAGTGGAAAGTCGAAAATCATACAAGTTTGGTGGCTTTTGGTTGCCTCTATGCCGCATCGATAGTCGCATTTCTCGTGGTTGACTTGAGGCGAGTTGGACAAGATGAGCTAACCAAGCATCTGAGAAAGAGTATCTGCATGGTAAGCAATTAGGCCCTCTTTTTTTTTGCACACTCCAGGACGAGGAGACCTCAGTTCCTTTAGTGAGTGATGGCAACAATCCACAACAGGCACTGCACGTCACAATCGCTATGCTTTCGGGTTACATTGTCTTCATTGGCGTCGTTTCAGTATCTACAGCTTTCGCAACGTTAGTGTTTTTAACGTAGAAGTGTCATTTCTAGGTGGCGAATGCTCAAAAAAGCCACATCGACGTCACAAAGCGTTGTAAATGGTCAAATTCAGTTACGTTTTCTTCGCTCGTTGGTGATACAGGCAAGAAATTGTGCGTTTTTCTTTTAGATGCTGTTTTAAGATAGCCTTACCCGGAGGGTTGCTAGCAATGCCGATGTTCGTAGTAGAGCTTGGCCTCGTGTACCATTCAGACTTGGCATGTAAGTTTTTTTTTAAATTTTCTGTGACACTATTCAATTTTTGTCATCATCACTTGTTTTTAGCGCTTTCACGATGGACGCTAACCATGACCTCTCTGCATTCTCCTGTCGCGACGCTGACTGTTCTGCTGCTCACCAAACCTTACCGCATGGCCATTGTGTCATGGTTTACAAGCCTAAAACCCCATGCATTTGTTGTCCCCTCCAGTGGAGCGTTACGAAACTTTGTCATGCCAACAAGCTCTTGATGCCTCTCATTAATTTCAAACACCCCATGCTTCTGAAGCAACAAAAATCTCTAAGTGTACAGTCATAAGAATCTTTATTTTCATTTGATACATGTCTTTGATACACTTTGATTGAACGCACATTCCCGTATTTTAGTTGATCACACTCGTACAAAAATTTAGGGGCTCGTTATCGAGGTGCCCATTACCCGTCGTAGTTTTTCGAGATTCAATCTTGTCACGTCGTCATTCGGTTGCAATTCGAGTGTTTTTGAATAAAATTCCAACGCTTCGGTGTGTTTTCCGTTGAGATGGAGAATTGCACCGAGAACGGCAAACGACGTCGCATCCGGCCTTCTTCGAGCAAGTCGATAGAGCAACTAAAAAATCATGTCTTAATGGGCGAGGAGCTACTAACCTCTTCTGCTCGTTTTGTCTCTCCAAGAATCCTCAGACAAGTTGCTGCACCATGGAGAGCATCAACATTATCAGGTTCTTGCGCGAGAGCTCGTTGAAAATGCTCGAGAGCTTCCCGATGTCGCTCTTGACGGAGTAAAAAGTCTCCGATGTGACTGTGCACGAGTGTTGACGAGGGCGCCACTTGCAAGGCTCGCCACAACCAATTTCGCGCCGCAGACGTATCGTTCTAGGAAAAGTTATAAGAAGTCAGAAACTTCTTCCGTTTCAAACCTGTCGCGTCTTCAGCTGTGCCATCGTCAGATGCGCGGGCAGGTGAGCTGGTGCAGCCTTCAGCGATTTCGAAAAAAACTCTTCCGCTCTGGCAAGATCGCCTTGGGCGAGCGCAATTTCACCCGCATGATTGAACAGCGACTCGCTCGGATATCCGACTGGAGCAATTTCGAGGGCCTGAAAAACAAATCGGTTTCGTGAAGCAAATAACTCCAACCTCTTCAATGGACTTCATTGCGGCGTTGAATTGGGACGTTTTTAGCTGAAGTTTTGCTAAATGGAAAAGGCACGATGTTTGTGCGTGACGTTGAGTCCTCGGAGTCTTCGTCGCGCTGTCGGAAAGTTTTGAGCAAGTCTTGAAGATCTCAAGGGCCTCAGAAGAATTTCCCGTTGAAAGCAGGCAAATGCCGAGATTGAGATACGCTGCAAGGCATACATTTCCTCTCTCTGAAAGATGCGCTCACCGACGGCCATATGCGCACGGAACTGAATGGCTCGTCTATAGCTGTTCACTGCTTCTTCGATGCTTCCCTCTTCCTGGAGCAAGAGACCCCTGAAGGACATGAATATTTCTTTCCACATGACCAGTTTTCACTCACAAGTTGTAATGCGTGTCGGCCATGTTGGGCCGAGCGTCGAGCGCACGAGAATACGCGAGGCGAGCCTCTTGCCGCCGGCCATCACGTGCTAGCACCACACCGAGGTTCGACCAAGCTGTAATAGTCGTTTGCTGAGATTTTATGAGCGCGCGAGGAAACCTTTGGCCGGATTAATATGGACGGCGCTGTGAAAGAGCCGCTCCTCGGAGAGCCAATCCTCATTTCGATTCCAAGTTCGAGTGGCGAGAACGGCTAAGAGGCCAATGAAGAGCGCTCGCAGCAGAGGTTTGTGTTTAGGAAGTGAACACATAAGTTTCTGAAGCGGAATGAAGACTTTTAAATAATCAAACCTCAATCAAGAGGACATTCAGGATGCAGAACCCAACACTCGGCAAGTAAAGAACTCGCTCAGAGACGACGAAACCAACATGGACAAAGAGGTTCGAAAAGGGAATGTGTGGAAGTGCGAGAAGTGCCAAGGCGAAGAGAATCGTTCGAGTGGCACGAGGCGTAGAAGAGGGAAGGAGATTGTGGTTCTCGTCCCTTCTCGACTTCGGCGTTCGAAGTTCGTTCCGTAAAGTGAAGAAAACAGCAGCGGCGAAGAGAACGTAAAAGATGAAGGAAATGAAAACTCGGCTATCAACCACCCTCCTAACGAGTGGAATCGCGTCCATCGACCAATCGAAGCACTGCTAAAACTCATTTTGTTTCTTCTATTGAAAACTCAAAACCAACCACATCCGGCCAGGCCATTAGCCGAAAATGAAAGACTGGCAAGTAGAGAAACGTCAGCGTTCGCGTCAGAAGATGCGGATTGTGGGCAGCCGGATTATCGGCTGGCGAGAAGGTCGGTTTCCGGAAATCCGCAATTGCCAGTCGGACAATGCACAGGGCTATTGTCGAGCCCAAAAGTCGCCATCTTGCCTAAAAATATCTCTCCTTATGCAAATTGCAAATTCCTGAAATCCTTTTTCCCTCTTCTCTGATTGCCTTTGTTGGTCTTTCCCCCAATCGTCAATATGTCAAGGGTGTCCCCGAGAAGGAGCGGCGGCGCAGCCGGAAACAACAAGGCGCCTCTCGTCTCCTCCCTTCTCCGCCGTCCTCTCGTCCCCTCTTCAGTAATTCCGTTAATGAAGACGCATGTCAGGACAAAGGGCGGCTTGCGATGAGGAGAAGAAGAGGAGACAATCGATCTCGAGCATGACTCGGTGGAGTCATCTGGTTGACCCTTTTCCTCCCGTTCCCTTCGTCGCCTCGTCCAGCCTAATCGTGTTCTCCGCTTGAGTTCTTCTCCTCCTCTCCACCCTCTCGTCGAGGCGGTGGCAGCGCGCCCGACGAAGCAAAAGCCTCTTCTAGCCCTCCGACCCAATTAGCACTTGTGCCCGTGTGGTGCTGCCGCCACGCGAATTTGCGAGCGCACGCCGGAAATTCGCGCACGCGTGCTCGAGTGGTCAGTTTTGAGATCTTCAGAGGAGGCTCCCCTTTAGGGACGCTCGGGTCTGAGGAAGGAGGAAGGATAAAGGAAAGCGCCCCTGAGACCGATTGTCCGAAAGGAGAGACGAGCCAGAGCGAGGAGGAGGCGCAAAGTCGAGAAGAGAGAGAGGCAAGACGATTGCCGGAATTAGAATAATGGCCGTGGGCGCGGCTTTGTCCTCATGGTCATTCCTCTTCTTCCATTGCCTTGACTCCTCCTCTGCCTTCTTAATGGGGTTAGAGGTCGACGATGATGTGTAGAGGGGGCAGTAATGGCGCCTCCTCTCGCGCCTGCCTCCTTGAGCCTCATCTTCGATAAATAAGGAAGGAGGAGGGGGACTTGCCCCTCACTGGACTAGACTCAAAGGGGCGAGCCGCCAAGGTCGCCCCTCTTCCTCACCCTCTTCACAGCCCCGCAATTAAGAAGAGATGCGCTAGATCCAGAGAAGGAGTGCTGGAGAGATAACTCGCCTGACGCTCCCAGAGTAGTCGGCGGACGAAGAGAAGGGGTAACGCGACGATTCCCGTCTCCTTGGATAGCAGTGCTAGGACGGCGATTGCGTATGCCCAGCGGTCGGTTTTCAGTAGAAGCGTAGCTACGGTGAAGATGGCTGCCAGCAAGTCCGCTCGTCCAACAACCGCGTCCACGGCCTCGGTGTGGACCGGATGGACGGCGAAGAGGAGCGCCGCGACAAGTGCGCCTTCTGCAAAAATTCTCTTTCTTGCTTTTTTCGCCTTGTCCTTGAAGGCCATTCGTTCTCAAAGACTTTTTGCTCGTTCAGGTGTGAACGACGCTATGAAACGGCAACGAAAGAATCGCGGCGGCGCGGCGGACCGCGGGGAGTCAACGAGGCGAGTCGCCGTTGAGGACCGCTGCTGTCCCATGGGAACCGGGACGCCCTTCCCTCGCCTCTTCTCTTACCTCTCGAGGTGAGAAGGGAGGCGGCCAACCGTAGGACGAGCACCGAGGTGCCGGCATGAAGAAGAACGTTGATGAGATGATATCTTGAAAGAGCACAAATGTCGTAAACACGCTAGTGAGAGAGAGAACTCACGGGCCAGGTCGAAGAGCCGAGAAGATGTGGTTCAATCGAAATGTCGCTATTGTCAAAGGTCGCCATGATAAATGTGAGCCGGGATGCGACAAAGGACCGCCCCAGAAATCATGGAAGAAGAAGTGAAGATCCCTCGCTGTCACATCCGGATTCGTCTCCACGGCGAGTCTGCAAGAGAGAAAGAACTGAGACATGTCATTGTTTCCATCGGCTGTCAGCTGCTTCGAGGCAGCCGGTGCCCCGTCGTTGAGAGAAGAGAGAGAGGAGAGAGAGGAGAAGATGGCCGGTAATGCGATTGTGGGACGCCCCTGGGCTGGCGGCCGTCGCGCCGTTGCTGAAGAGAAGGAGAGAGAAAAGGGAAGCCCCATCATCGTTGAGTCCTCCTTTCCTCGTCTCCCTCGTTCGTCGACTATGGGCAGGAGGACGGGAAGAGGAGGAGGAGGAGGCCTGAGCGGTCAAATGACTGCCTCCATGGCTGAAGCTGGGTTCTCTCTCTAGGCCTTTAGCTGGTCATTTCATTAGAAATTCGAGGAGGAGAGCCCCCTGACCAGGGCCTGCATAGCCAACACACACATGCAAATGCTTCGGAGATGACAGCTTTGACGGAGAGCTGCGGGCTCCCACGGGGTGACTCTTCCCCTCTCTCCATCGGCCTCAATGAGACAACATGACTAACAACGCCAAGAAGCCAGTCGAATGAAGGGGCTTCAAACGAGTGTTTATGTTTTTCTCAGCCAGGCGCCGTTTCGAAAGCCCCAGAATTAGGATGCAGCGTTTTTTCTCTCATTCAATTCTGAAAGAGGAAGGAAACTAACCGATCATCATAGAAGAAGCCACCATCGAGAGAATTGCTATAGACAAGGAAAGCTGTCACGAAGACGACGGCGGACTGCCAGCCGGTGGTCCTCATCACGGCGGCATTCGAGGCACGAGAGAAGAGTGACCGCTGAACGTTGCGCGTGCACCCGGTGCCGGGGCAAGCTCCGCCCCTCTCCTCGTCCCTCTCTCCCTCCTTTTCTACCCATTCCTCGCCCTTCTTTGTCATGTTTCAACATCTCAAACAAGGCTTCCTCGAACTGTTTATTTGGGGTCTCTCTATGGGAGCTCAGAGGATGTGGAGATCGAGGTAGAGCGGCAGACGACGCGGCGCCCCTCCCTGCGTCTGACGCGGCATCTCCATCTTGATCTGCAAGACTTTCCTCTTGGATTGAAACGAACCGAGATGTCGAACTGGCGCTTGCCGTCGGGGCCGGGCTCGGGGAGGGTGATCAGGCCGAGGTCCGTGAAGATGA
>JAQIXL010003122.1:0-11105 GCA_034700245.1 Poikilolaimus oxycercus | reverse complement strand
GATACGGTTTTCCACAAGTAGCACCTTGTCTGTATTATGAAAGACAACCCGAGCTCGGTTTTCACTCAAATATTCTGGTGAGGCCTCAAACCAGAGTAGAGAGCTCAATGGATACGGTATTATTTGCAGAATTGTAAAGAATTCGAGATCTCGCAGACCATATCGCCATTCGTCGAGGATCCGAAAGGCGTCTGGCAGTAACATGCATGGATGACGAGATTGAAGAAGAGAAATTCTCATCCACGAAATTGGTACCATATCGGAGGAAAGAAATTCAACCGGTCGATCTGTGCGAGGATCATCTCCTGTGATGCTGAAGGACTGAAGTTTCTCGACGGCCGAGCAGTTGAAGAATTCAAGCGGAACGGCAATCTTATTGATTGACAAACTAACGACCTTTGGAAGCGCTTCAAGAAAAGAATTCATAACTTC
Source organism: Poikilolaimus oxycercus (assembly GCA_034700245.1). Taxonomy (NCBI): domain Eukaryota; kingdom Metazoa; phylum Nematoda; class Chromadorea; order Rhabditida; family Rhabditidae; genus Poikilolaimus; species Poikilolaimus oxycercus. The sequence goes on along the minus strand of JAQIXL010003122.1, from coordinate 10,673 downwards.
TGATTTGAGCTGTTGCTCCACGCCGGCTTCGTAGAAAACGCCTCTAGTGGAGATGGGAAGATACCGTACCCAGAAGAGAAGTTCCTCTTCTGGAAGATTTGAGCCAAAGAATGTCGGACTAAAGCAGGCCGTGGCAAACAACAAAGAAGTCAGCGCTTCAATCCTCTTCTTGAAATGCAACTTGCGCTTCGGAAAGCGAAACCGGACGACTTTCTCGCCCGTTTCGTTGAAATAAACTGACCATTGAAAAAGAAATCCACGAATTTTCAACTTTGAGGACTTCACTTTCCTTATTGTTAGCTTCATCACGATACATCGCGGTCTCGTAACCAAATCGAACACTTTTCTTCCCGTAAAGAACGATCATCGCACAGACTTGCAGTTGCCGCAAATGAGTGAAGCTATTTCGAATTCGAGCATATTCGAAACGACTAGCAAGACAAAGTTCCAGAATGTCTGCTGGATTAAGGAACTGAAGAATGAGAACTGATAAATCTTCGGGAACAAAAGAGAACATTGAAGAAAGGTCCTGAAGAATGGTGCAGTGGCCCTCTTGTCAGGCACCTTCAACATGAAGTGCTAATCATTGCCGATCCAGCTTGATCAAGTCAATCAATGCAGAGTATTCGAAGTTCTTGTCTAGGCAATGAGAATGCAGCCCCACGCTGTGATGTCGACGTTTCTCTCGTCCTTCCTGCTATTCTCGGGAGCGTGCGCTCGGCTCACGGCTCATCTTTGAAGGTGAGAACTGATCTCGACAAAAAGAGAAGTATGTAGAGAGCGACGACGAGGAAGTGAGGCTCAAGATGCTCTCAACAAAACAACACCGGACCCTGACAATTGTCGACAAAGGACTGTGTCACTCGATGATTACAGCACACTTCTAAAAATTCGCTATATCTGAAGTTGGACAACAACGTCATTTTGGATCTTGATTGCCTCGGCTCTTCAAGGCGTCGTCATCGCCCGGTTTCGTTGAAGCGTCGGCGACAAATGCAGCGATTCTTCGCATTCACGATTCAGTCCTCCTCCGTCAAGAGATAGGCTCGGTCTAAGATGTCCTCGGAGCCTTCTTGAATGAGCAGAAGTGATCACAAAAAGACTTTCAAGAGAGGTTTGGGTCTCAATACGAAATTCGCCGCAAGGTGCGACGGTGGATACGGTAGTGTCGAAATTATAATTGCCAGCCGGGAAGTTTTCATTCGTCTGTCATCTTGTCGCTGATCTTGGTGAGTCTTTCTTTGTGTTCAGTTGATTTGTGCATGTTTCAAGTGAAATTACCGTCGAATCCGCATCGAAATGTCGGAGCCAGCGAAGTTCGCCCTGAAGGAGTCTCTTTGGCGCAACCTTCCGTCGCAATACCTCGAAGACGTGAGGGTTTTGTGTTTTATAATTCAAACGAGTCTTCTTGCAATGCTGAGTGGTCTCACGATACGATTTCAGTCGCTTCTCTGTTCGTCTCCGCATGACGCCCTCAAGTGGCTGCTCGTGTCGAAGGATATCAAGGAAGTGATAGAGGAGAACCGTGACAAGATGCGCCTCTTCGAGAACGGAAGCTTTTGCCTTCAAGTGAATCGCTATGAATATGTAACGAATATCATTCCTTTTCTTCCAATCATTTGCAGATTTATATGTCCTGTGGTGAACCTAAGGAGTCACTGTATGTGCGTTGCTACGCCTGGGCGAATGATCCGACGCCGACTTTCTCAATGCTCGATTACTATCCAGTTGGCTGGAGTGACCTCAAGTGGCGTCTCGTGGACACTTCGGTCGCTGGAATGAAGCGCTTCGTCACGCGCATTACTCACTGGGTAAGATTTTCTTTTCACTTCCTCATCGTCTCAGTTCGCGATTGACGCCATTCGCTTACCTCCGGGCTGCCCAAACTCAGAGATGTTTCGCCCGCTGGCCGAGAACGGCGTCTGCATCCGCTTTGGTGAGTATAATGATGCCGTGATGGACACAATCGAGAGTCTCCACATCAAGAACATTCACGTGGGTATTTCATTTTTTGCTTCCTATTGGTAGCAGAGTTGTTATAACGGCTGTAAGTTTCAGATCTCTGTGGCTCGACAAGTGACCATTTCCGACTCTTTTCTCCGTCGCATCCACGAGATGCCGTTTGAGAATGTTTCTCTTCATTATGGTGGCGAGTTGGTGAAGCATCTCGACTGCGCTTCTATTGACTTCAATGGTCGTCTCACCGCTGAGGTCTGCCTTGTTTTCATTGTTTATTTCCCTTCAGGAGTTCCACGATGCGATCGTCATGCCGTGGTTCGATGGCGAACGTCCTCGTCTCAAGTCCATGAAGCTTCGCCGCGAGACGAAGTATCATTTTGGGCCTAAGGAGTATGTGCATCTCTTCGAGCGTGTGGACTACGTACCGACGAAATCGGAGGTGGATTATTGCGAGGACTACGGCTGCAGAGGCTATGAGGTCCGCGCCTACTGCTTCGCGGACAAGACTGGCGAGCATTTCATGGAAATCAAGACCGAATATGACTATTATTTTGACGAGGACGCCAGTTGGACCGACTACTCTAAGTTTTCATTTGGGTTGGAGCTGCGCATCATTGACTAGACCGGTTTTGTCTGCTGGTATTCTTATTGCAGTTCGATAAATTTTGAAGTGAATTTGAACTAGATTTGGAATAGAACGTCTCAATGCTCTTGACGAGCCTCTGAAACTGCCTGTTATCTGTAGTGATTGTCGCCGCGAAGGGCATCCGCGTTCGACGATCGTGCCCTCGGTCGGGCACAAGTCATCCGAATTCTGAAAGGCGAGAGCATTGACTGATCTCACAACATCAATCTCACACGAGCCTGGCGGGGTAGATATTGAATTTAAAACGCACTCGGAATGCGAGTGGGTACAGTTTCAAGCGAAGGCTGTGGATCTCGGCTTTAATGGTGAGCTTGTAGTTCATCAAGAGATAGAAATTATGCTCACATCTCCTTTTCCCGCGCTGGAAGTGGTCTAAATTCAGAAAAAAGAGATCTCGAATAGGAGTTCGGTCTTGATACGAATTTCACCACAAGGTGTGAAGATGGATACGGTAGTGTGGAAATCATTATTGCCAGCCGGGAAGTTTTCATTCGTCTGTCATCTTGTCGCTGATCTTGGTGAGTTTTTCGTCGTTTTCGATTGATTCGTCGAGTTTCAGGTGAAATTTGTGTTGATTCCATATTAAAATGCCGAGCCAGTGGACTCGCATAAAGGACACTCTTTGGTGCAACCTTTCATCGCAAATCTTCAAGCACGTGAGTGATTCTCTTTCTACAATATTTCCGCTTTCTTCAATTGCCCAATAATCCTTCGAAAAAAATTTTCAGGCGTTGCTTTTTTCCCCTCCTCGAGCCGCCGTTAGGTGGCTGCTCGTGTCCAAGGACATCAAGGAGTTCATCGAGGAGAACCGCGACAAGATGCCCCTTTTCAATCGGGGAGAGTTTATCCTCAGCCTTACCGATGACAATAAAGTAAGTCATGTCGTTTGCTTCTTGATCTGCATAGATTTATCTGAATTGCCATGACCACGTGAAATCGCTTTCTGTGCGTTGCTACGAGGACGCGGATGATCTGATTTCAACTTCTTCAATGCTCGAGTACTATCCAGATGGCTGGAAGCGCGTCAAGTGGCGTCTTGTGGACACTTCCGTCGCTGGAATTCAGCGCTTGATCACGCGCATTGCTCACTGGGTGAGACCCTTTTCTTCACTTGTTCATCATCATAATTCAGTTCGCGATTGAGGACGTTCGTTTCCCTTGGGGCTGCATTGACCTGAAGGTGCTTCGCCCGCCGGTGGAGAACGGTGCCTGCATCAAATTCACTGATGTCGAGGAGTACGATGACGCCGTGATGGACGCAATCGAGAGTCTTCACATCAAGAACATTGCCGTAGGTTTTCCCCTTTTCCTCCTCAGTATCTTCATAAGTGAATGTATGTGTTCCTTTTTTCCAGCTCTTTGCGGATGAGAATGTGGGATTTTCCGACTCGTTTCTTTATCGCATCTACGAGACGCCGCTTGAGAAGGTTAAATGTGATGACATCGAATTGCTGAAGCATCTCAACTGCCCTTCAATTCTCTATGATGGTGTTCTCACTGCTGAGGTTTTACTTTTGCCCACCGATTATTTTTCTTCAGGAGTTTGGTGATGGAGTTATCAAGCCGTGGTTCGATGGCGAACGTCCTCGCCTCAAGTTTCTGACTCTCGCGTTCTTGGATAAGTTCGACAACCTCTACGTTGGAGGAAAGCTCGAGAGTCTTCTCTTCGAACCGATTGACTACGTGCCAACCAGATCTGACCTGGACCGCTACTCGGGCAACTACAAGCGCGGATATGTCGAGGAAGACAACTTTCGTGTCTACCTCTTGATGGACAAGAAAGGTGAACATCAAATGACAATTCAAGCCCATTATTTTAACTGTCGTAAATATGACGAAGATAATACTGAATTCTATGAATCCTACACTGAAGTGGAGATTCACATTATAGAGTAGAGTTATTTTCTCTTCTGGTCTTAGTTAATAAACTTTCAACTGATTTATGGAACAATCCACTTTGAGTGAATTTCCTTCGAGACTTTGAACCGCCGTGTTTATTTTCTGTTCGCTCAATTCAACAAAAACATAGCGTAACAAAAGAATTTTCGCCTCCTACAGATATGCAATCGTCTTACGTCTTCTTTTTCTTCTCATAAGGATTCTCCCTCTCGTACCAGCCGGAATCTTCGACGGGCGCTTCCCAGTCGACGACGTGATCCTTGGGAAACTTGACGAGTCTCGGGAACGCTTTCCTCTCTTCTTCGGTGTACTCGTCAGATCGTTTCGGCACTGCTTGAACTTGTTCCAACTAAAGAAGAAGCTCAAAGAAGCGAAGAAAGACCGACCTGATTTCCGAGATTCTTCTTGATGAAATCGGGGACCTGGTCGTCGGGGAACAGATGCAACCTTTGAATGTTGTATCTTCGGATCAACGGTTTGCCCAATTCCTGAACACTTCTTTGAAATAAAGACGAATCTAGGCAACCTTGTAAACAGCGAGGAAGACGATTCTGCACGGATCGTATTCGTGAAGTTGGTAAGCCGGAATCCAGTCTTTGCCTCGCGGATACTGCGTATTGAAGTAGTACAGCCTGTGCTTCCAATCAAAGCCTTGCATCGCCACGCCTCTGAAGATCATCGCAGTTGTTCACTTTATCGTTTTGGAAGTCGAAGAGAAGAAAGAAGTCTGAAGAAAGACTGACTTGCAGTTGATGACGACGACATGGTCGCCGCAGTCCGTCTCCGGATGCCAAATCGGCTTGTGCTTGCCGGCGAGATGACGCGCCACCTTCTCGCCCAACTTGTACGCGTCCTGAAACAAGTCTTCTCGGTTTGGGAGTCAACTCAAATTTCAGCTACAACGCAATATTCCTCAGGTCTTCGATCAACACATCAAAACAAACACAAACGAAATCATCAAACAGACCTGATGATTAGCGTCCATGAGATGCCATTGTCGAGCGAACTGCAGCCACTGGTTCACTCGAGCAAACCGGCTGACCTTGTTCATTCTAGAAATCTCATCTTTCCAAAGCCTCAAATTCGGAAGCGCAGAAGTACGTAAAGCGGCCGGAACCGACTTCGTCTTCATCATTTCAATTCTTTTACCAACCTCGTTTCTTCAGCTTCTGTATATGCGTGTACAACTGCACATAGAATAAGACGCGATCATGTGGGAAGCAATAGAATCATGAAAATAGAGGAAGAAATAAAGAGGATAAGATACAATTATAGAAACTCTGCGTTGCAATGAGCAATGGCCTTTCTGGGCGATAAAAAAAAACTAGAAAAGACAAGTTGAGTACATAAAATTCCTCCAAACCAAAAACCAATTTCGTCAAGTAAGTTCCTGAAGAAGAAAATAGACAACAATAAGAATACGCGCAAGAGTTCGGGGATTTTACTCAAAGACGTTTGAATCTTTTCTTCACAAAGACCACCAGCGAGGCAAGCGCAGGAATGATCACAACACTAAAACATCAAGACAAGGAAAGGAAGAAAGAAAAGAGAGCGTAAAGAGCACGAGGAAGCAGTGTGGAAGCACTCGTTTGAAGGAAATCGAAAGTTGAAAAAGAACCAGAGAAGAAGAGGTGACTCTAATTGGTCAGCGTCGACCGTTCCAGGGCAAATGAATAGGCGAATTCGTCCGATTCCAGTCGTCGAATGTCGAAGTTCGTGAAGGTCGGCAGGGCGTCGGCTCCTCGTCCTCCTCCTCCGGCAAGCAGAGGATTCACTCTGAACGGCACTCCGTCCAGTTGGCGTATCGACGCTGGTCCTGTCGCTAAACCCAAGAAAATTCTTATTCAAACTCTAGAAGCTCACATTTGATTGTGAACGCATTCAACGGCTGTCCGGTTCCGTCCAGTTGGGGCGCCGAGTGACGAACCGACTCTCCGCTCACATTCGGATAGAGACCCGAAGACGATGCACCATGGCCTACAACTCATGAAAGAAGAACAAGCAAACCTTGAAGAGCACTTGTCGAATTCGAATGTGGCATATTGCCGAAGGAGGGCGGAATGACGATAGTCCGGAAACAAATCAACGCGCCGTCCACTTCACCGGCCGAAGTGAAGCCTCTCGGTGTTCGTTTGTTCTGAAAATCTTGCGTTTAGGTTGAAATAGAGAAACAATGTTAAAATGATGACCAAGTTCATTGAGATGGCATTCTTTAGAGATAAAATTCGTTTAACCTCATAGAAAAGAATAAAATAAGCGTGGGAGGAAGTCGAACGAAAAAATACCTTTGTCAAGACGATCACTTCACCGATTGCGTCTACAGCGACATCCCTCGGTTCGGTTTTCACACAAATGAACTTCTTCCTGAAATAGCACCAAGTTTGCATGCACCGGTGGCTTCGAGTAACAGACCTCAACGCCTTCTCCCTGGTGTCGGCGGTATAGTCGATAGCGACGAATCCATGGGGAATCGGGTCTTTCTCGTTGACGATCGTCAGGTCCGTCACCACGGTCACTCCGCCGGGCAACGCCGTCTTCGGCTCTTCGCGACTCACAGACAAATATCTACACAACAACATTCTCTGAATACTAAAATGCACTTACCGAACGGGTCTCGAGAACCAGCTGCTGAGGCCGCTCTCGCGCCAGAGGTCCGCGTCACTGCCATCGTCGTGGCTTCGGCTCACCGGCTGAAAATAGCGTCTCATCATATCGGTAAACATTCGCAATTGAAAAAAAAACGGCTTGAAAGCCAAACCAACTTGAAATCCTGCTGGTGACCGAGTCTTGTCGGCGACGATGCAAATGGCCGTGATGGGCGAGGCCGACGGGCCAAGTTCCGACGGCTCCGGGGCTAGCGTCATGAGACCACCGTTGGCTGTTGCTGCCGCGTTCGCCGCTACTGCTTCTGAAGAACATCCACACATAGTCGATGCCATCTTTCAGAGGATTCCAGCGTCACCGTTGCGACGACGCCACAGCGGCGCTCGATAGAAATTGCGAATAAGCGCGGCGCCCGACGCCGCCCTGGGCCAACGCCGAGAGCAGAGAAGCGCCCCCTCGTTCCCTCTAACGCACACGGCGTGGCGCCCCCTCTATATCTCTGGCTTCCCCTCCTCGCTCGCAAGCCCTGCTCTCTCCCATGCTCCACGTAAAAAACACAAACACAACCTCCGGCCTAACACATATTCCTTCTCTCGCAAGCGTTCTTCCTTCCTTCTCTTCTTCCTTTAACCGAACGCGTCGCGTCAATCAGGTACTTGACGAACGGCTCTTCAACCGTTTTCTTTCAAACTGAAGAAAAGACTTGAAGGCCGAGACTTTATGCCACTTCATAAGGCTTTGAGGCAACGTGAAAAGGGAAGAAATAACTAGAGAATATGGATCAAATGGCAATTTCCGAAGGCATAAATTAGTTTTGAACAGGAGACGAGTCAAGAGGATTGAGTCTGAAACAACGAGACTTCAAGAGGGAAAAGAAGACTAGCGATAGAATAATTGCAAGTGTGTGAGGGGAAAGATATTGAGTTCTCTCTCTCTACCAAAATGCATCATCTCGACTAGGTCTAACATGCACAATCATCTTCAATCAACCATTCTAGAAATTCGGATGCAATTTAATGAGTACAACAAGAAGAGAATCTACACGAAGAAGGCCACACAGATTGCATAGCATGAAAGAATTCATAAGACTACGTCGAAAACATGATCACACTAACAAAAAGACTGCTTGGTCAAGGTCTCCTAATCGAGAAAGAAGAAGGAGTCAAATACCAAAGACGTGTTCACCGTGAGCCCATAGCTGAGATTCAAAATCGGAAAAGAATGAAAGAATTCTTCTAGAGTCGAAAGAGCAACTTGAAACTAGAGAGAGAGGAAGGGAGAAAGACTGACTACCAGACGACCTTGTGTTGGTATTCGGGCAGGACGCAGAGCTTCTTCACTGTCTCATAGCCGAGCATGATGAGACAGGAGTAGATGCCGTTGTTGATGACCCGCGGTGCCAAGCCCTTCGTGAAGATGCCCGTTCCCTCGTAGCGAATCAACCGTCGAATCGTCTCCGCAAGAGATGTTCGGTGAACCTGACAAGCATAAATTTCAAAACACTATCTAGAAAACTAACCTGACACCGTATTCGAATCATTTCAAGCGGATTCGTGCAAACAGCAGCGAACATGCCGCCAATGGACCCGGCAACGGCTTGATCCACAAAATAGTTCCTTCAAGACAGAAATTCATTCGGTGTTCAACATGGCAAACCTGAGGTCGAGTGGCGCCTCGCTAGTGTCGCCAATTACGTGCGTCTGTACATTTCGTCTAACACGTTTCAATGCAGCTAGCACCTGAATTTTTGACTCTTCGCAAAACTCGAGCATCAAACCTGATAATAAGTCGACCAAAAGACCATAGAAGAGGGTATGTACACCATAATTGAGGAGAAGAAGCCACGATAGAAGCCATAGATCCCATCCACGCGATAAACGGCTCGAACAACTCGAAGCCCGAGTGTCCGTCGACCGGCTAAGCCGTCTCGTGCCATCTCTTCCGAAACTGCTACATTTCTAAAAGCACCAACATTTGGTGAAGAAAACGGCGGACTACCTCTTGCTTCCACCAAACAGCGTCGGATTATGAGCAATCATCATATGCTGGGCGATGATGTCCGTCGGAACGAACACTAACTGCGTCGCCGTTGAAGCGGCTGATCCTGCAGAAACAACTTTCGCCTTGAAAGTGAGACGAACCAGCCAATGCCGACAGAGTCGAAGACGACTCAATGCCCGTATGCACATGAATGACATCGCGTAACTTCTCATAGACAGACGAATAGAGAAAAGAGGCCGATAACTGTGGAAGAGTCATCCAAAAACCCTGAAAGAGTAGCGTTGTGAAACTTCTCACGACATTGACTAACAAGTGAGAGATGTGGAAAGTAAATAAGCGTGCGCCTACCCGATACAAAGCGCTCGGGCCCTCCTTGGAAAGGATATCGACGAAGGCGTGTCGCATGCCCGTGTAGACGTGGTTCTGACGCTGCAACTGAAGACGCGACTTCACCACGGACATCGGGTAAAGGAGACAGCGCACCGACCTGGAAATCACATTCGCAAATTCATTCACGAAAATTGACAAACGAACCAGGACGAGCCCATTGCGAGCGGGTAGAATTTCCACAAATTCAGATGGTCCCATTCAATAATGTGCAGCTGCTGAAAGAAAATCAATTGGAATAAAGAGATGGCAAACGAACCGGGCTAGACATATCATAGTCGACGTCTGAGGACGCCATGTTTGAAGCGGCGGCGGTGCTCGCTTAGCGAACAGTGATGAGACCGCTCCTCCTTCTTCTATCTTCGTCGCTTGAACTCTTCTTCGGCACGTTTGAAGAACCGTTTCCGTTGTGGTTCGACGCGCCGTCGCATTGCCCGTGAGAGGCGGAGTTGTTGTGCGTCGCGAGTCGATCACAGCAACAACAACTTCGTCCTTCAATCACTTCGACACATCAAATGCTGAAAGAAGTGCAAGTAAGCAAGTGGAATCGATTCAAAAGCAAAGCACGACGGTTAAATTAGCGCGAAAAGAAGATATTTCGAGAAGTAGACCAAGGACAAGACCGCGTCACGCAAGACGACATTGTGAAAGAGGAATTGGGCACGCGGGTGATGAACAACAGTGACGTCAGCGCGGCGGCGACACGTCATGGGCGTTCGGATTCAGCGTTTCAGATTCCTTTCACAATGCGCAGATGGGAAATCACCGGAAACTCTTCAGAAAACGGAAAACACAAGTGTGAAACGCAACAAGAAGCAAACGACTTAGAAGTGCGCGCGTTTATCACTTCACGCGGCTCGCATGTGAAGTTGACGGGCTCCCATAGAAGGAGTTCCGTCGCGCGTCACTCGCTATCAGTGCTAAACGCTTGCATGCACCACAAACTCGAGAAGAAACGCGGAAGAAAGCAGAAGAACAAGCGAAACTTCAACCAAACGAAGCCGTGATGAAAAAATCCCGCCGCTAAAGCTCGTGCACAACAAAATTTCCGCGAGCGCGTGCGCCCGCGCGCGCTCTTTTCGCTACGAGCAGACATGTTACGGGTCGAGAGCGAAATGGGATAAAATGCAATCACATTATGCACACGCTGAAACCGACATGTCAAATTGCATTTTTT
>JAQIXL010003121.1:0-11111 GCA_034700245.1 Poikilolaimus oxycercus | reverse complement strand
TAAGGAATTTCGCTACTTTGAGGGCTTTTAGAGCAAACCAAACTTCCCCTTTTTACGAGCAGTTTTTATAACAGAGATTTCGCTACTTTTCTTCAGGTGCAGAGCACCTGCATTTGTCGACTGCTGGGCGAGCTTTCATGAGATTTTGTAGTATGAATAGAATCCCGCTAGCATCCCTTGTTGCCTCGAGCAGACCTCGCCTCGCCCGGCTTTTGGTTCAACAGGCACGGAGCTGCGCGACGCCTGACGCCCAATGCCTACTATCCTGAAACTACCCTCAGCCGCCCGAAGGAAAATGATGCTGATGTCTCGTAAAAAGTGAAGAAGTTTGCCCCGTAGATTTCACGGGTTCAAGTATTGACAGTCTTTTGAGCTTCCAATTGGCCTGAAACTTTTGATTTCGAGATGGGCATATGTTTGGCTCAAACTCAACTAATCTGCAAGTTCTTACCACGGGCATAATCTCCGTTTCCAGGGCTTTCGAATGGTGTATTTCTTTCCAACAAAGTAGCAGAAAAAAGGCCCTAAACCCCTGGACAGATTCAACTCGACACGCAAGCAGACAAGCAAACAAACGGACACCAAACTTTTTGTACACATAAAATCTGCTGTATCTTTCACTCCACAAAACCGATTGTCGTGATTTTTGGATATGTTGTAGAGCTCGTCGAGAGCTACACGAGGCTTTTTGCATTGGCTCAAAAGGTTGAGAAAAACCCTAGTAATGGCAAAAAGTAGACTTTGAAAAAGTGCCGACACTGGGGGGCGGGGGCAAACCAAACTTCAGGCGGCGCTTCGCGCCGCCTGGCATTGCGTCTCAATTTTCTGGAGAAACACCAATGGGACTCCGCAAAGCATCCAGAATTCGCCATTGGACTTGAATTGTAAAAAATTCCATTGGATAGAATTCGCTTGGGCGAGCCGTAATGTATAAAGCGTCAAGGCGGACGTGGCATGATGAGAGGTCAGTGTTCCTCTACTGAGAGGTCCACTATCGAACCGCACTGAGTTGCCACCTTGGGCCCTTCTCACATTCTCCGTCGTTACTCTTCATCAATTGAAGAGACACCAGGACTACAAGACTGCAAAGGCAAGAACCGCTTTGCAGAGAAATTGAAAAGATCCTACCAATGACCAGAAAAGTGAGGAGGACGTGGCAGAAGCTAGAATGTGGCGCTTTGACTCTAAGTGAGAGCCTAGCCGATATCACGATCAACAGCGGGAGGAACTTAGGAACATCAGTCAATGGCTCAAGTTTTTCGTGGTAGACAACAAATTGAGACAACAAATCGGGTTTTCGGGTTTCAACCTTTCGGGTTTTTCGGGTTCGGGTTTTTTCAGGTTTTCGAAAAGTCGGGTTTTTCGGGTTCGGGTTTTTTCGGGTTTCAAAAAAGTCGGGTTTTTCGGGTTTTTCGGGTTTTCTGGTAACCCGATCCCAACCCTAGTATTCAAGCACCTGGAACAAAACTGGAAGCTTTTGGAATCCCAAAGTCTTCCAACTGGAACTCGTAGAAACTCGAAGACGTAGTGAGGATAGTCTTCTTGAGGCCGAGAAGGTGAAATATGCCTGCGTCTTTGTTGCTATGAATTACAGTTACACCATACCCAAGCCACAGACGTCGAAATATTCCGAAATTGCAACGTCAAAGTTTTCTCGACGAAGTTCCTCAAGAACGTCAGTTCGGTTGAGTAATCCGCGGCACATGTCGGCCAGCGTTTCGTAATGCCGCTTGAAGCCCTATAAGATTGATTTGGTTGTCCACCTTCATTTTCTTACCGTAACACTGAGAAGATCATAATTATCATGGCCCCAGCAATCCCAGCTCTCCATCGTTGTCTTGAACCATGCCACGGTCCAATCGGGCATAGGGACGAGCAGAGTTTTCGTGAATTTCTTCTGATCGAAGCGGATGTCTGGGTCATGCACGGGGGCCAGCATTGTCTAAAAGCAGGCTCCACTGCCGTCTCATCAAGACTTACCACTTGATGCCCTTCTTCCGAGAGGATTTGTCCAATAGCCGACATGAAGTTTGAGTGACTTTGGGCAAAAAGCGGATTGTAAACGAGGATTTTCGACGGCGAAACGCTTCTCAGACACAGAAATGCCAGGACGCACTGCAGAAAAACGGAAGACATCATCGGGGAAAGCGCTTTCTTGGCGGCAAGCGTACGTGTGCAGGTAAAAGACGCTCCTTTATACGAAGGCGGGGGCTGGGCTGATGCGATCGAACTTCAATCGCCCGTCTCCTAGGACGGCTACTAAGAGACGTCAACTAGCAGTATGACTAAGACTACTAACAATAAGAAGAGATAGAGACATTGCTTATGTACATGTGCACGGACTCCATGTAATCATTCGCCGGGCTCTTCGAGCGCCGGGCTCTTCGAGTGACGCCGGGCTCTTCGAGCGGACGGCCGCCCACCCCCAGATAAACCGTCTCCTTTTTACCCTCGCTACCACTTTTCTTTAGATTTCCAAACACAGCATCTGCTACGACAGATGTCCCAGTATTCGCGAATAACGGAGCAACACCCCTACGCGGATACGGCGTCAACGGCTATAACTTCACCGCAGCTAAGAACCGGCTACGACTTCAGCAGCTACACTACGACTTCAACAGCTACAACCATCACGGCTGAGATTCGTTGGAATTCCAAAGCCGCTTAGATTCGACTACAACTCGGCGCGGTACAAAGCGGCTACAACTTCAACGCGAAGACGTACTTCAACGCGGACTACATCAACGTTTTCCCTTACCTTGATGCGAATAAATCATATCATATCATTCACGTTGATTGAGAATCATCTCTTGTCAGCAAAGTCTTTTGGTTAGATTTTATCACCAATCAACATTTGTTGAGCTGAAGTTCAATGCAGTCTACGATCTTCAGGTAGTGATGAATTCTGACTAAACGCCCATCTTCTTACCTCAATGGCAGCGCAGGCCACTCGTAATAACAAGAAGTGCATGATTCCAAGAACGACCAAAGTGAAACGTGAGGTCACCCTGGAACAAAGAAGAGAGTTCGCTGAAGAAGAGGCGACCAAGACGCTGAAACGGTAAACGCTTTCACGGGCACCCCGCTCGCCACTAACCGGAAAAAAGGCGCAATCGAAAAGACACCTGCCTCAACCGCGCGTGAGGGTACAATTTTGGGATTGACTAGCAGAACGTCAACACGAGGATATTGATCCTTACTATATATAAGGAGCAGTTTCTGTCCGTCTGACCACCCCTCAATCGACTCCATTCGTGCTGCTGAGTACGTTAAAGGAAGAATTAGGGCGAAAGGAGAAACTTTTTGTCCGTTTGTTACGCAACCCCAAGTGGGTCACAAAGGGCTTTTGACCTACCGTAATCAAGCTTTCGGCACGCGCGAATAAAAACGCGCAAATTTTTAAGTCGAGAGTTCGATTCCAGCAGGCGTCAAATTTTTTGCCGCTCTTTTTTCAACTTTTTTTCATTGGATAATGACCCTTTTCACATCTCTACGCCTTACCATGCACTCAGACAACTTTCTAAAGAGAAAAGACGGGCAAGCCAAAGAAGAAGGGGAAGGAAGATGGCTAAAGGGAAGAAGGCCAGCTGCCTGAAGCTGACCGGGGAAGAGGAGAGAGGGAGGACTTCGATGGCATGAAGGAGAAAAGAACTTTCTAAAGAGAGAAGACGGGCAAGCCAAAGAAGAAGGGGAAGGAAGATGGCTAAAGGGAAGAAGGCCAGCTGCCTGAAGCTGACCGGGGAAGAGGAGAGAGGGAGGACTTCGATGGCATGAAGGAGAAAAGAACTTTCTAAAGAGAGAAGACGGGCAAGCCAAAGAAGAAGGGGAAGGAAGATGGCTAAAGGGAAGAAGGCCAGCTGCCTGAAGCTGACCACGGAAGAGGAGAGAGCGAGGGGGTAAAACGGGGGTCTGGGGGCGAAGCCCCCAGCCAGCCGCAAGGCGCCGCCGGAGGCGGCGCCGCGGCTGGTGAAAATTCTATTTAGGGGTCTGGGAGGGCGAATTTCTGCTCGCGTCGGAACCGCCCATTGGTGAATGGAGAATTCGGGCAAAGCCAAACTACGGCCATGAAGACAGTGTGGTTGGCGGTGGAATTTTTAAACTAGATTCATTCTTCCAGAATTTCAATGTTGTGAAATACATATTGCCGTTATTCGACGTTGTTGTGACTGCTCCAGACTATCATATTCAAGGAAAGAATCTTACCGTCTTCATCGAATCGAAGTTTGTTATTGCCATTTCATATTTGGAACCTCTTTCAGATACGCCCATGGTGGCGGCGTCGCCGGTAAAGCTTTTGTGAAGGTGTGTCGCTATACAGTTATTGAAGAAGGGTTTCAAGAGGTATGCTTGTCAGAAGTCTAACTTGTTCTCGAGTTGCTTAATGAAGCGATTGAACAGACTGCGCATTTGAACTCCCAAGGGCAGGCTACGGTCACTTTCTCGACCGCAGAACTCATCGAGTCTTTCTATCCGGGTTCACAAGTTCGTTTTCGTTGTTTTTTTTTTCAAAATTAACAAATATGAGTTCACTGTCACAAATTTAGTGTATATACAAGTGTGGGTCGTTCAACATCAGAGCCATTGTTGTTGAAGAGCAGACAAACCTTAACCGGACCAGAGATGTTCACTTCGAACATAATGCGATTTGACACGTTAGCGTAAGCTGAGGCGAGAAAAAAACACTTATTTCGAGAGAGATGTTGTGAAAAAAAAAATTTCTCTTGGCATGAAGCTTTTTCTGACAGAGCATTTCTCGAGAGATAAGGCAAGTGTCAAAGAATTATCCCATCAAAAACATTTATCCTATTTTTTAAAATAAACTAAAATTTATTAAATATCTAAACTCATCGTTACGCTAAAATCGGACAGTGCAGATTTTCTAGTTTAATACTTTCTTCAGGAGAGTTACTTCCGCACAAAGTTCCCCGAGACTTTGCTTCACACTTTCGTTAAAACCAAGTAAGCATGTCTCGTCTTGAGTTTATTCCATATTCAGTAGCAGCGGAATCGCCGAATTCTCTGTTACAGTACCCGACGCGAGCACATTTTGGGTAGCGTCAGCCTTTGCCATTCATGAGGAGTCAGGAATCATTGTTGCTCCAGCGCCCGCCACGGCATTCAATTTACGAGTTTCGCTACGGTTTCAGCTTCACGTCATCCGGCCACTTTTTGCTCGCATGGTCCTACCCCACGCTGTTAAGAGTGGTGAGAAATTCGCCTTGCAAGTCATCGTCTTCAATTTTCTTGAACAGGAACAAAATGTGAGCAATTGAAGCTCAAAACAATGTCTGTAGGTTACTGTGACGTTGCAACACGACGCGGCTTCGAAGTTCAATTTTGCGCATTATACCGAGTCATCATCGCAAATTAACCGAACTACCCATATCCCTGAGCGAATAAAATCTTAAATTAAAAAAAAAATTAAATTAGCGGTTAAGTAACATCAACGAACGTCGTTTCGCTATTCTCGGTGGAGGCACGAGCACGGTTTGTTCATCACTAATTGACCTCTGAAAACGTTAAGACTGTCTTCTTTCCAATTATTGCAACAGAAATTGGAGAAGTTCGACTTCGCGTAACGGTCCAGGCACCACTGGCTGGAGATGCGGTTGAACGAACACTAAAAATAGAGGTGAATGCACCCTTTTTAATATTAAGTCAAAACGTTACTGATTACAGCCAGAAGGCTATCGCGTGGACAAGAATTTTCCTTTCTTCCTCGATTTGTCATCCGCAAACTTTTCCTCTCACATTCCTTTGGATTTTCCACCTGACGTTATTCAAGGTTCTCCGAAAGTCCGAGTCGACATCTGTGGTGAGACTGGAATGACCCATTGCAAAGATTTAATTAGGTGACATTATGGGACCAGTACTGTCAAATTTTGACCGATTGATTCCTACCCCTATCTGCTGTGGAGAAAAGGACATGCTCCATCTCGTTGCGAACATCGAAGCTTTGAAGTACATGAAATCTAGGAATATGGTCAACCAACGATTAGAGAAGGAGGCAATAACGAACATAGCGATCGGTTACCAAGAAGCGCTCGTTTACAAGTTCGACTTTTCGCTATTTCCCACAATATCCTTAGGCGAGACGACGGTTCCTTTACCGCCTTCCCCTCGATTCCGGAAAAGAGTGCTGACGGTTCAACGTGGTTCACGGCTTCTGTGGTTCGTTCTTTCGCGCAGGTACTATCCAAAAGCTTTTTTGAAATGCGCGATTTTTTGCAAAAAATTTTTACTTTCATTGACGCTGCTGTGATGAATAGATCTATCGAGTTTCTCAAGGAGCAGCAACAGGTCGACGGCTCATTTGCAGAACCTGGAGAAGTCTATCACAAATGGATGCAAAGCGAAGCAGAAAAAGGTTCGCTTATTGAGCAATGAGGTGGGCTTCGTTTAGGAGACTTCGCCCTGACGGCTTATGTGCTTCTCGCAATTCTGGAAAATAGAGAAAACAATCCAAAAGCTCTAGCTTACCTTGAGCAACGTCTCCCTAATGTTGTCAACGATTCGTTTTCGCTCGCCGTAGCGGCCTATGCTTTACAAATGGCCAGAAGCACATTCGCGGACTCGGCTCTTGCAAAGCTAGACGCGTTGCGAATTACTCAATCGGGTACGTATGTACAATACGTTCTTGCACACTCAACCAATTTTGTTGAAGATGGTAGCATTTTCTGGGAGGCAGGGACAGAGAATCTCGATTTGGCGACCAATTGCACTCATAATGCCACGAGGCCGGTCGACATCGAGACTACTGCCTACGCATTGCTCGCTTACATACAAAAAGGAGAGTTGTCCAAGGTTTAGCTGTAAGAGTTCGCAGCTAAATTCTAGGGCCTTCCAATTGTTCGATGGCTTATTCAGCAGCGCAATGACCTCGGCGGCTTCTCAAGTCCTCAAGACACGTTTGTGGCTCTTCAAGCCCTTGCGGCCTTTGCGACCGCTGCGGCTATGACCAATGGAAATTTGACATTTGAGGTTTTCCGTTATTTCGATTCAAACAAAAAACGGTTAGAATTGTTAGGTGGCCAGCGGTGTTGAGTCTCACAACTTCAGTGTAACGCCAGAGACTTCGACGGTTGTGCAAACTTACGAGGTGCTTTAAGTTTTACAACGAACACAACTTTCACTGCAGTTCAGCAACTTCAGCGAGATTGTTGACATTCAGGCCACTGGCAATGGAAGGCTCTTTGCACAGGTACAAGTACAGCTCAGTGTTCAAGAAACCTTATCCTAGGTTCATCACTCGTATTATCGGAACAATGCGGACTCCTCCGGCGATGATTCTCCATTCAATTGCACAGAGACAATCAGCGAAGATGCAAATGGAACTCAAGTGCAGCTCCAGTTGTGCTGTCGGTGCGTTTTGCGTCCAGTTTTTTTTAACAATGTTCACATAAAAAATGCATCTTTCTAGCTATACCCCATCCGCAGTCAAGTCGAACACCGCGGTCGCTGAAATCGAGGCACTGACAGGTTATCTCTTTGACACCGAAGAGACTTCGCATTTGACTGAAAACAAAGAAATCATGGTTTGTTGAAATAAAATTTCATTCTCTACTTTTAAGAGAGTTGAATTGGAAAATGAGAACTCGAAGCTCATCGTGTACTTCAATCAGGTATTCCAAAAAAAAGTGAGATGAAATCAACTTTTAGCTGGATTCCGTGCCTGTATGTCTGAACGTGAAGACGCGTCACATCTACCCGGTCGTCGAGCAGAAGCCAGCTCAGATTCATCTTTTCGACTATTACAATCCGGCAGTGGAGGTTATCTCAAAAGAAAATTAGCCTGATTGTGAGTATCAAATGTTTAGTTGAGGACATCTTATGAGCTCGAAGTGGCACGGTCTTTCAGCGATGTCTGTCCTCGCTGCTTCACTTAGTGAATTGACCAGCATCAAGAAAAGAACTTTATTCCTCGTTATTCGATTCAAAAATGTTATGAAATGTGCGACAAATTTTTGAGAGACAGAGACTTCGGCTCTATTAGCTTTGTTTCAGCCATTTTAGGTATTTTAAAAGCCACTCTTTAACGTTCTTCTCGAATTATTTTTGGTAACATTTGCGATAACCTTCTCAACGATGGTAAACGTCGATAAGAGCAAACTTATCATTTGCTTGCGTTTTCCATTTTCAGTACTAGTGATCAAGAGTATAAACGTTCTTATTGACTTCAAAAATGATCATGCACTGCTCTTCAATATGCTAAAAGTGACGATCTTCAAGTAATCCGATATCTACAGCGTTTCGACTGTTGGTTCTCTTGGATGACTCACGTGAATCACGAATAGCAATAGCCTTTGACCAACTCTTTCTGCTCGAAACATCGATCGTTGAGAAGAGGTAATGCCGATGCAGACTTCATAGGCTGCGATTGCCCTCTGGAACTGAATTCGCTGTAAGGTCATAATGAAGCAAACCAGTTACAAATGGATTGAAGAGCCAAGTTCATCGTTCATTCTCTTGGTTTCGATCTGTGTGACGGATTATTAGAAAGTCGACGTTCTTCAAACTTATTGGTCGCTTTAATAACAACTTCCTCTCCAACCGGTATCGTAATTGTTCTTGCGATAAAATCGCTTCCGAAAACATTGTGCAGATTCTATGTATGCCGCCGGTTAACGTTGTGCAAGTTTATGTGCATCTGCAACAAAACGCATCATCTACACGTGATTAGAAATATTGCTCGTGATGGAAATGGAAAACGTGTCCCCTGTTTTGAACAAGTAGAAGGCCATAGAGTTACAATAATGGGAAAGGAGGCAGACGCCGAGAGCGTGAACACATTCAGCGTTTTACACCGCCTTCTTTCAAGGGCAAGTGTTGCCCTCACATCGATGAAGACAAACGAGAACGCCCCCAACACGGAGTTTCTCAGCTGACACATTGTGAAGATAGACAGGCCGACCCCGGCATCTTCTTCCGGGGGGGGGGGGGGGGGGATCACTCCCGTCTGGTTTGCTTGCACGCTGCAGAAGTGTTTAATTTGTAAAGAACTCTGCAGGTTCTCACCACATGGGAGCTTTTCATTTGTTCACTTGTGAGACTGCTTCATTTGTTTTCGCAACCTCCACGCACATTTTTCATAAATTTCAAAATCTTTATTGCATAGGAATACTAGTTAACGGGGTTCATAAAACGACCCGGTGGAATGCTCATCTTCGCAGTTCTCCAAGATTAGTTCTGAATAAGTGGTGGGTATACGAAGAGGCACTTAGTGAAGACGATCTACAAGCGTCCAAGAGTGCGTCCAATGTGTAGTCCAAATCTTTTTCGAGTTGTACCTGAAGGTACTGAGATAGAGGGTAAAGTCGCAGAAAAATTCTATTAGCCTTCTAGAAGCATTACGAAAACATAAGAAAAACTTGCTTGCTGCATTCGAGAAAGATCGAGCCGCATTTGTGGTCTAAATTCTGTGCTCTAGCGTCAGCATGGCTAAGTTATCCCTGGCGGCGCTTGTCATTCTGAAGTCGGGAGTTCGATCCCCGGCGGTGTCGTTGCCCAATCAAGGCGTCATCCCTTCAGGAGTCGCAATTGGGAGGATATTCCAAGGGTGCGCTGGCTCGGAGCCATAGCTGTAAAAAATGCCTTGAATTGCTAGGAACTTTTACCTTTGACCTTTGATTATATGTCTTGCCGCGTCACTTGTAGTCAAACAACCTCACTACTTTTGGCAGAAGATAAGTCCGCCAGCGCTGTGCAGTCTACATTTGCATCTGTAACATGCGTCTTATTAGGACCTTGAAGATCACGGTTACTCGGAGAGGGCAACGAACAGACACGGTGAAATCATTAAAAAAACAACTAATTGTAAGCTGCCGAGGCCCTCTCGCTGGTTCATGGAGAAGAAAGGACAAACAAAGCGCTGCAGACATGGGGGCAACAAAGTCAAGATGATCCAATGGCCAGGAGCTGAAGAGAGATGAATACGAGACACATTTCTCACTTGGCTTCCAACAAAAGCGTGTCTAGAGATCAGTTCGCTCCTTATAAGGAAGCAATAACGTCACAATAACCAGCTTCTCAGCTGACGCGTTCTGTGAAAGGGTAGGTGGAGGATGGCGTCGTCTTCTTCTTCAGCTGATGAATCAACGTCGTCTGGCTGGCACGTCGTGGCAATCGTTTCTGGGCACTATCCGGCGCTTTGCCACAACGAAGCGTCTTTTTGTTTCATTACAGGCACTCCGAGTGTAGCCTGATTGTGAGTCAGTCTTCTGGAATGATGACTACCTAAGAATCCCGCGCTTTCAACCCAGACGAGATCGCTTCGTCCATTCACTTGTCAACGAATCAATTGTTCACCCACTCGCCCAGCGTCCCCCTTCACTTTTCCTAATGCTGTTAAATTAGTGCTGAACTCTCACTGCATTGCGAATCTTTCGTCCAGAGTGAATTTCTGCCTGCACTCCACTTACAATTAGACCTCACTGTAGTTTTCATTTCCTGCCTTCGAGGCGTAACCTGGAACAGCCGATCAAGCAACGGAGACTCAAATTCCTGCTGTATTGTATGATGTCTGGTTGTGTTCAGGGTGTCTTAAAATCCTTTGGAGTGCGTGGGAGGCGCCGGCGGAGAGACAAGGGATGGATAGGCGAAAGACGCGCGAGGGCGGGTGGATGGGATAGGTGCGCAAAGGGTTCGAGAATTCGGGAGGTCTCAGCGAGACTTCGGCTCGAGTCCACTCAGCTCACGACTGTGGGTCTGCTTTGTGAAAAATCTAATTATGTACTCTCTGCAATGGATTTGTTTGTTTTTTCTGCTGTTGCAATGTCGCCTAACGGAAGCCTGTGTTCCTACTGCAACAACGTAAGATTTGTGTTCATGTGTTTCTTTCATTTGAACCAAACGCGATACACGTGTCGTATAGTAACAGTTTTGAATTCATAAAACCCTCTCGATACTTCCTCCTTTGTTAACGGCATCGGCATGGTTGGCCTTTTTGCTAGAAGAGTTCTTTTATACTCGAATTACTCAAAACTATCGCCACTGTTTTTGTGGTTTGGAACGCTCGGCCGCGACGTTCGCGAACGCGCGCGTCGGACACAAGTCGAGAGAGAAATTCGAAAGAGAAAGGGCCATTTCCTCTTCTCCTCCCTTGAATCGTCCCC
>JAQIXL010003120.1:0-11113 GCA_034700245.1 Poikilolaimus oxycercus | reverse complement strand
ATGGCTGTAAAATGCTTGCCATTTTGGCTCAGACAATGAGAATTTCACTTTATACTGAAGTGAAACATACTCATTTTTGCGTCTTTTTCAGCTGTGATGGGGAGTTCTGCCCCGTCTTCGAGTTATCGCCTGGCTGTGATGGAATCTCATGTCTGAGTAGGAGTAAACGGCGGTACGGATCGCACGGTGTGGATTGGCCTCCACTGGACTGAAGGCTTTTGGGCATGGACGAATCAGCTGGTTTGCATTTCACATCACTTAATTTCGGAATCGCAGAACGTGCCATTTACAAACTGGGCGCCTAGCGAACCACGACACGTCAATGTTTGTGCTCGCATGGAACGCGCAAGAGCACTATGGTTCGCGGCTCCTTGTGATTCTCCCAATGAACTCCTCTGTGCCTAGTTTGATAAATGTGCGCATTTGCTGGCAAGAATGTGTTCACGCCTTACAGTTGTAGTGCGAGAAATGACTTTGGATTTCATTTCCAGAATCGAAAAATATTACAAGTACGAAATAGTCGTTTCTCGCTACGATGTCATGGTTTTTGGTTCCGACCGTCGTCAACGAAAACCAAAATGGCATAAGGTGGACGATAGGTTGAAGGCGGATCCAGTTGTCAAAAACCGATCCGTTGATGCGGCTCAGGAGAAGCTTAGTTTAAAAAGTCGATCACCAACGAGTCTAGCGACTGTGACGAAAACAATTCAACGAAAGTTGATTTTTATGAGAGATACATGAGAAAAAGAATCTTGAAACGGCATCAATCAGCATGTAGAGTCTGTCGATAACGCGGTCCCGCCACGACGTTTTTCAAATTTACGCGGGAATCCTCCTCTGCAGGGAGTTTCGAGACCACTGATTCAACGTAGTTTGGAACGCACATTGATTATATTCAAAAAATCAAGAAAAAATTTGCTAATAAAATAGCATTACTGCTTTTTGAAACAATAATCCAGTGGCAAAAGGAAAAGCTTCTCGATGTTTTAGTTCACATGGAAGAGGCAAGCAGGGTGAATTCGTGAACAGTTGATCTTGTGATCGCGTAGCGGTCATTCCAACCAATTCCGACGACTAATGCTACTTTGTAACACCTTCGTCATGCGAATCAAAGCATGTTTCGCATGCGCAAAAACGTGCTCGATATGGGAAGAGTCTCGTCGGCCACCAGAGTTTCCTTCTTGGCATGAGATTTAAGCTTTTCGTGCTGTGAATAGCACATTTTTCACTTGAAGGAGACAACTAAGCGATCAGTCAAACAACCCGATACTATATTTTGTCAGTCTCGCTTGAATTGTCAGTCAGAAGATACAAAAGGGGACGAGTGTAGCGAAGCGCTGACCTTCACAGTGTCATGGTTCGTGTGCAAGCGTGCACTTAGTGCCGATCAATCAGCTTTCTGACGTTTTTCACCGAATGGTTCACGCGGACCTCTCCTATAAAGCCTCTTCCATTTGGCATCCTTCTGCATTTGATAGTTTTACTTGCAGATAGTTTGGTGCTTCCTTTTTTCGATTTCAGAATGCAATCGTCGATAGCGACGCTTAAGATGCTGCCAATGCTGGTATTGCTCACAATCACTGTTTTGGCTTCATGTGAAATTGTTCAAATGAATGTTCGTTC
The DNA here is from genome assembly GCA_034700245.1 of Poikilolaimus oxycercus. Classification (NCBI taxonomy): domain Eukaryota; kingdom Metazoa; phylum Nematoda; class Chromadorea; order Rhabditida; family Rhabditidae; genus Poikilolaimus; species Poikilolaimus oxycercus. The sequence continues at coordinate 9,490 of JAQIXL010003120.1, read as the reverse complement.
AACTGGATCGTTCCGCGCTCGTCTTCAGCCTGGATTCTCGGTGACATATTCATTCATAACTACTGCAATATATACGACATCGGAAATAAACGCATCGGTTTTGCTCTTTCCAAGCATGGCACAATTTTGCGCTGAAGGTTAAGCTGTCTATTCAATGCAATAAACAGTAGTGTTTAAAATTGTCTCACTTTTGTCCCTAATGACCCCTTTGCTTCTCATGTGTCTCTCGTCCCTTTCATGATCGTGAGCAAGATATCGAATTTTTGCTAAACGGGGGGAACGGCAACCACGCTGGCGTATTTATTCGTGAAGTTCATTTAGCAAAATGAGCTTCAGGCTGCAAAATGACGCTCGAAGACGCTACTTTGACTGGTGACGTTCTGGTCGAACGGTGGTAGCACCTTCGCTACACATCTTTCTACGCCGTTTGAATACCTTTGTTCATTGCGTCTAGCATGCGAGGACCATTGTTTTCAAGGTCGCCTGCGAGCGGCGTTGTGCTTTTTCAACGCACACACGACTATCTTGCAGCCAGTCGTTCGCGATGACTGCAAACTCGCAACGGTCTCGTGTTTGAGGCGGACCAATGGTCATTTGACCTGTGAACGAAGATCAGTTTTTGGTTCTCGTGTCGCGCCATTTAAAGACGAGCAACGATCGGTCGTCGCACGCGGCTCTGGGCACGACAAACAGATTGACTAGCAATTTATTAGTGTGCTAGCCGCTCTGTTTGTCACGCAAAGCGCCTGCAGCTGTGCCTAAAAGTCTTGAGAACTGCGACTAATCGTCGTAATCTACGACGTCACTTCCTGCCTCCAATAATCCAGAATCTTCAGCTGTGGAGAAAGAAAGCCCGCCATATCCACTAAGATATGATGATGGTGATGTAGAGGCTTTCACGCGATATTTATTGAAGCTTTATATGAGCACGATCAGATGGTGCTGGGTTTCGCTCTTGCGAAACCGATTCGCTTGTTGCCGATGTCAAAGATGGTACAGTAGCTTCGCACGAAGGTGTTGCCCAACGACAAACTCGGACCAAAGCCGCCTCCAAACATGGCGAATAACGAAACTGCGCAGCGCTGTGCGCCTAGTCCAGCACCGAAAGCACACGGCATACGCCCCCTTGTGTCGAAGGCCGTATCCTGTAGTGACGGCTCTTCAACCCTGCTTCTCTGTGAAATTGAAAGCCACGAGAATGTTGACTTGCGAAGGATGTGAGAAATCTCGTGACTCTCGACGAAACTCTGAAGAATCCGGAAAGTTTCACCGGCCCCGCGACTTCAATAAATACCGACAAGCTCTGGTGTGATTGCCAGAAAATTCATCTATTGTTAACCGGCTGCAACACTCAAGGAAATGTTAAAGGTATGAAGAACAAATACGCCCCAACCTAATTCAGTTTGTTCTCTTCGGCTTGGCCGTCATTGCGCACACGACGTCAGCGGTCCCTGGGTACAATCCCAGGAATGAAGAACTTATGGCAGGCCTCGTGGGCGGCTCAGATTACGATGCAAGCCTCTTATCGGGGTCCGGGCGGGCGGCCATAGAGACGATTCACAGCCAGATGATGAAGTGGCATGGCGGAAAAACGAGTCAGCAAAACTACTACGACTGGGTTTGTACATCGAATGCATGATAAAATTGTAATTTCAGTTGAACAACTACTTGATGTCATTGTCGCCCTCGACACGCAACGAGGTCGAAGTGGCAATGCATAACATGGGCATGAGCGGCATCCGCGATGCGAACAACAACGAGCGAAACAGCGACAACAAATGAGACAATGAATGTTGAAAAGGAATCCATTGTTTATTTGAGATGGGCTTGCTTCGATGAACCACTTTTCGCTTGACAGCAATGCAGCTTCAGCGAAGAAAAGATGAAGTGAAGGTTGTTAAAACTATTTCGAAGTTTTCACTATTATCGCAGACAAAAACACATTGTTGTACCTATAAAGTAAGCCGATTTTATTCTGATTTGGCTGGTTCGTTGCCGGTTCTTCCGGACCCTGAAGTGAAACCTCCCCCCCCCCCCTCGTTGTTGGCCTTTTGTTTACGCTGAGTAAACGAGAGGGGAAAGATGAGGAGTTAGGTCTCATTGATCAACCCTTCGAAACAATCAGTTTTTTCAATCGACAAGGCATCAATGAGTGCGGCTGTGAGAAACTTTTGTCATCCAAATAGACCCCGCAATGCGAATTGGATTATTGAACAGTCGTACTCATCGTTAAACAACGGCCGTTGTCCTTTTGCGGGCTTATGAGTGCACTTATGATTCCTTTATTGCTGTTTGCTTACTTCACGGGTTGCAAAAAGAGGTCTAGCAGGGCAATCCTAAGTGAGTGAATTTTACTTTTTCGCCTATGTCTGCTTTCTTGACCATTTAACCGCATTGGCAGTCAGCGTACACATTTGTTTCCTACCTAACACAGCGGAGCCTTAAAAAGAAAAAGGTTAAAGAGATGTTTTTTACTGAAAGATGCCGCGCTCCTTAAGGATTCGTAAAATCTCCAACACATCAGGGTCGATTGCTGCTTCCTGCACAACCTGCGTCGGGACAAGAAAGGCAATAGAGTATGAGTCGTTATTAGCACGGTGAAGTTGAGCGATCGTCGCTGCTCGTTGGACGGCTACGCTGCCAGTGCCTGGGGCCGGGGCTTCGGAAACGGACGAGCTTGTTGGAAAAACGTGCCTACGCGTAGCACAGAAGGCTTGGCTGATGATCCTATCGCGATTTCGGATGATACGATAGACATAGCTAATGGAGATCTCGTAGCGTTTGGCGATACGTTCGATTGGAACTCGAAAACCTTCTGTCGTCTTTCTTAAGAAGAAAAAAAGACTGCAGGAAAGCACGAAGACTTACTGCTCAGAAGCCGAAATGATTGCCAGTTTGTCGATAATAGAGATACGACTGCCACGCGGCATTCCCTTCGTCGACACGACGCACGAGATGCGAGCAGCGAGCCTTTTCGACGCCGATTAGCAAGAGCCGCTAGTATTTGAGCAAACAATGCGGTCGTTCATTCGTCATTGTTTTCTGTGCATGTTTGGCCTTTTCATTTTATAAGAAGATTTGTAACGACTCACATCAGAGCGGAACAAGCAGTGAGAAAGACAATTCCTTCGTCGCATCGTGATGCCCTGCAGCTCAACGTGATGCATGGCTTTATTTCAGCAAAGTTACATTAGAGGTTACAACCGGAGCATTATCTAGGCAAAATGGCACACCATTTCCACCGCAGAAACACCACGACTTGCCGCCATCTTGATAGTTCCGGCAAGGAATTTCGTCGGAAAAGGGTTGTACAATGCCTTTAACGCTCAACGAGAGTCCAGTCGGATTCTGAAAACAACTGAAAGATGCGAATTCTCTACCATTTGAAAGAACGTGCCGGTGTCGCAATCCACTGAGTCGAACGCGAATGGCATTCGGTCTCCGATCCGCATGAAATAGTTGCAAGATCCGGGGAACGTAGGGCATCTTAATTTAAAGGCGTAATTGCAACGACTAACTTACGGTTCGCTGCAGTTGGTATTAAAAATAGTTGAATTGCTCGGGCCTTCACTAAACAGACCGAGGACATTGTTGAAGCCAAAAGATTCGAGTCGGACACGGAGACTATTGGCAGGACCGTCATTGTAGAAGAATTCAAGAATTTTGACCGATTGTGATTGACCATAGGTTAGAAAAGTCAGAACGAGAAGGTACGACCGCATGTCACCGTGAAATAGTCACAACACTTGACCGCTTATGTATTTGTGGAAGACACAACATACATGCGAGCAGAGATATCTAGTTTTGTGTCAGCATCAGTCCGTTTTCAAAACGGCAACAACGCTATGGAGATGTCTTGCAGTTCTGGAGACTTCAAACGTCAGATTCTTGAGAATCATCACGACGTCACTGCAGTGACGGTCGATTAATCTTGGAAAGAAATCGGCATGCTTTCGGCGACTGAAATTATTGAACAGAAAAAAATAGTATTGCAAACATCCAAATATGTATGAAATCTTCTGCAATGCTACATCCACAGCACCGGATCTGATTTTCACTGTTGGGGGCCGTCCTTACACGATCAAGCCCAACAATTACATCGTCGACATTGGCGGTGGTCTATGCGCGGCGACACTCTACAAAATTCACGGAGGCGGTTTTGGACCCTCGTGACGATACATTCATTCAAAATTATTGCAGTGTGTAAGATATTGGTAACAAGCGCATTGGTTTTGCAACTGCGCTGTAACATTGCAAAGATCTCCCCGAATAAACCATGCTTTTATGACAATTTCCGTCATATTTCACTTCGGATCTCTTATCTATACACCGATCAAGGCATCTCCAGGAGACGTGCGAAAGACGACAGAGAGTCGGATTAACACAGCGTCCTACAGTCAGAGATCGTAAATTTGGCGAACCAAGCCGTTGCCACTTCTATTTCTGCTGCTCAAATTGAATCTGCGTGGCTCCAGGTTGGATCTTTATTTCCATCTTCCAGAGTTGTGGCTTCGGTTTCAAGGTAAAAATCTTCACGCCAACTTGAATAATCGATTTCATTTATGGAAAGAAAAGTTTATTGTTAGTCCGTGCATAATTACAGTCAGAGTTCGTTTACATTGTAGATGCTTTAACTGCTTGTAAACGTGGAGAAAACATGAACATAAGGACGAAAAACTCCGTTAAAAATTTCACGGAGTTCTTCAAAATAATCCGATCGGCGCGCGCTCTCAATTAAGTAGTCAGAGCGGAGGGATATCAGTTTGAACGGAGTGAAACCTTCCCTTAAATGTGTTCTTCATCACTCAAAGCAAAGCTAACGTGATTTGAAGTTGGGCCAATTTCAGATCCACAAATCTCGCGAGACCGCGACGACGCTGTTCAGGAACTGTGTACAAGTGATTCAGTGGCAGCCAAGTGTTTGTCATTTGAAAAGACACCAGATGTCCACGAGCATCGATTAAAGCGGCACTCGGTAGCCAGCGCAGTTTTCCCCTATCCGTTCACATAATGGTGAATAAATGAACAAACTTGGTTTTGGGAAGCTCTCCGGGTGCCGCGTACGGCCAAGTTGAATTTACGAATTCGGCGTCGACTTCCGGATCCAATTTTCGAAAAGTATACCCTGCACAAGTTCAAAAATGACCGGCTTCAAAACAACCTGGCGGAACCGTCAATTCATTCTGCATTAGTGAGATCTTTTTATGCCCGTCGATGAAAAACAGCGAACATTCATCCGTGAATGTACACGAAAACGCATTGGTGGATACGCCATGTTGTTCGATCTTTTTGTAACACTAGGACCGCACACACATACCGCTTTGTGAAATCGCTGCGGTCCACAAAAATGAAAACTATTCGGACGTTCTGCGGCATCGAGGATCAACGGCATGAGTAAATCCACGGCTGCTTGTATTTCAGCTTCAGAGGCAACACTTGATGAGTTCTCGTGAAAATAGACATCCGAACTGAACATAAATCTTCCCTGATGAAACCGCAACTTACAGAACAATTCCATGGACTTGCACAGCGGCGAAGAAAGATGGCGAATCCGACTTGTCGGTGTAGAAACGCGTTTTTGTGATAGGAAACAAATCGCGCTCGACAACGATTGTTAAAGAACGCAAAATAACCAAGTTCGGCACGTCGACCAGAGCTGCGGCCACGAATCGGGCGTCCACTTCCATCACGTCACCGAAAATGCGTGCCCTTTTAGTCGGTCGGCAACTTTACAGCCCTCGTATCTTATGTTTTGGTCGAAGACCTTCTTTTTAAACGTTAGAACAGAAGGAAATGGATCGCAAAAGCCTATAAGTTTTGCCTGATCAAGCAGAAGTGCGACAGGACTCGTTGCCTACGTGCGTATTTAACCGTGCACATCCTCCGTCGACTGTGCATAAGCCGAGAACAAAGTATATCACCACGTAGTTTCTGACAACAGGTGTCAAGGCCCTCGCGGATTTCTCAAGACAGCGGGAGAGTAGAACATCTCATTAGCTGCACGACGAAGAAAATCACTCCGTGACCGAGCTTGATAGAGGATCGTTGAATGTCAACACAGCAAGCATTTGGGATATACGTCGGTGCTCTGCAACTGGATCGGCTACATGATCGAAATAGTTTTGTTTCACGAAAATCAGATTCCTCTTGTGCCTTGCTCTTTCCCGGTACGTCGGGATGCATGATCAACTCTAGATGCAAAAAAATATGCTCATTTGTCATTGCACGCACTTTTCGCCTGTGCGAGTAAGCACAACATACGACGCTCCTGGTGTGTATCAATAAGCATCAGATTTTTAGTGACGCGATGAAACGTCATCGCTTTAGCATATTTAAGAGCCGCTCCTTGCTAAGCGAAACTATTTCTTCATCGATACGCAATGAAAATTCTCACATTGTTTTTGCTGTTTGGTATTGCCTCGTCGGAGTTCTTCCGAATGAGTGTTCGTTCTTCCGGATCACTGCGAGTTCGACTTTTCAAGGAAGGACGTCTTGCTGACTGGGTGAAGAAAAGACGAGAAATTCGTACGGGGCAACTTATAATGGGCACTCAGCCCCTCCTCGACTACTACGACGAGTTTTACGTTGGCAACATCACTCTTGGCACGCCACCACAGCAATTTACAAACATGCTTCTCGACACCAGCTCTGCCGATGTCTGGATCGTCGACTCGCAATGCAGTTCTTCAACGTGCATAGGTATCGAATATACGAGAAAGCGCTTTGACGGAAGCAAGTCGTCCACTTATCTGCCATTGACAACTTCCTTTTCCATTCAAGATGGGTCGGCGAACATTCGTGGTCATTTAGGCGTCGACACTCTAACGGTATTACTCAATCATAGGAAGAAAGAACTTTCAGTTCGGCGGCCTGACAGTGACGAGCCAAGCTTTCGGAGTGACAACATCACTTACCGACGACAATGATATTCTAATAAATCTCGATGGCGTCATGGGTTTAGCCTGGCCTGCTCTCGCAGTGACCCAAGTTGTGCCGCCACTTCAGCACATTCTACCGCAACTTGATGCACCCCTCTTCACAGTATTTCTTGATGCTCGGTGAGAGTTTTCCAGAGGGGATTTGTGAGTAGATTGCCAAGCGATGCCGAGCCAGGAACTGGAGGAAGCGGTGGCATGATTACGTATGGAGCGATTGACAGCACAAACTGCGATTCGAGCGTGAACTATGTGCCTCTTACAGCACAGAGTTATTGGCAATTCGCCATCGACAGGCAGGCAAAAAGTTATGCTTCCTTATTGCACACAGACTCTCTATCGGCTCGTTTTCTAACCCTACCAAACAGCAAGCAATTTCGTTTACAGGAGCCGGCGGTCTGGGCGCCTTGAACGCCGATATTCAAGGCATTCTGAGAATCACCGGTGCAATTTACGTCGACCTTCTGGACATGTACTACATTCCTTGCAACAATTCCGTTCCTGATCTGGTCTTCATGATCGCAGGGCGATCTTACAGTATCCCTCATGGCCAATTCGTCTTCACTATTGAAGCGGAGAGCAACTGGTGCGCGCTGGACCTCTTCGAAGTATATGGTGGCGGCTTTGGACCCACTTGGATTCTCGGTGATCCTTTCATTCGCACTTTTTGCAATATCTATGATATTGGAAACGCGCGAATCGGCTTCGCTAAATCCATGCGCACCATAAAGTAGCGATTCTATGTAAAAATCAAGCGGTCAATAAAAATATTACGCACTAGCCAACCCTAATTGAGCGAAGTTTACAAAATCGACGGGGTGAAGCTAACGCCAGGCATCCGACCGTGTCATCAAGATTGGAAAAATGTAATCGTCTACTAGGTGTGTACTGGACGGCGATGAGCATTCCCATCTCAGTGCGGATGATAGTTATTAGTATTTATGAACTCTTAGAAACTGATACTCCTAATTGTAAGAATTCGCTCCGGCTTCTTTTACACTTATGGGATTTTGGGGCCTTGAAATAGCACCGACCACGTGTGGGCTTTCTTTCTTACGTTTCTTGAACGACCGGCCGCGCTTAGAAACCGGGGCCATCCAGATAGTTGTAATCCTTTCATTGCTGTGCTTAATGGCGTGCGTGAAACGTATGCTCGTTGCTCGCTACAAACTCGAATCGTCTCTCTCGCTTCGGTCGCGGGCGCACAATGACGGCGTTACTCGACCCAAAGCCGGTTCTGCAAAAGAGGCAAGAACGCAATGAAACATCACCGTCGTGTTATACTTTTAGAAAAAGGCTATAAAGATTTGCATTCTATTGATGTTAGGAGCTGAAAAGTCACTCAAGCAAAAACAACGCACAGGAAACAGCCTGAATTCAAGGTCAATTTCTGATGAGATTACGATGTGAAGTGTTTGCGTGGCCTCTCGTTTTCAAAAACCGGCTTTTTGATGATTTTTTACATGTCTGTGTCAAGTTGATGGGCTTGGTTTTGTGCACAAGGACCAAGAATCGAGAATGTGACATGTTGTGGTACGATCGTTGCCCTTTGAGAAACATTTAGAGGTCGTCCCATTGTGTGCGGCAAGGCCGGTTCCGACATGTGGCTCCTAGTTCTAGCCGTTGCACTCTTCGCGATCTATGTTATTTCATATTACCGATGGGTGGCTAAGTATCCGCTGGGACCAATGCCATTGCCCTTTTTTGGAAACATGTTTCAGGTTAGTTGACCAGGCGCAATCTGGGAATGAAAAGGGAAAATGTTGACCAAAAAGCAATTTGCCCGTTTTCTCGGAGACATTCAGATGCCAGAGAGCGTGGGTTTGAACGAAAAAAGTAAAGTAAACGATGAACAATTTTGACACTTTAAGGGCACGCAGAGTATCGTATGCTTATTTTACGCTTGTAGAAGGGAACCGTTGTTTCAATTGCTCCAATGGCAAATCCTCAAGTGTAAATGTAGCCTTGTTCTCAATCCCTTTACTTCAGAGAACCAATAGGCATTTGTGACATTGTGACATCCTGACATTTTGGACCTTTTTCGCGCACCAATAGTCCAACTGCTATGAAATTTGGCACACTTATACAACTTTTTACGGCGGTTCTAATGGTACTACACATGCCTGGGGTAAACTTCGAAAAACTTTGTCAAGATGAAAAAACACGATTTTGAGCTATTATGACCCAAAAATCCTACAATTCGAGCCATTTGGCTTAGTGGATGCTACACTTTTCTTCCAAACCAAGGACCCAGGTTCAATCCCCGACCCTTGCAATCCTTTTGCCTCTTTTATTTCTGTTGTTCCATTGCTGCATTGTGCTCTCCGACCCCTTGGGGACCTTGATAACAAACTTCAAAGTCCTTAGTTTGAATACTTTAGAACTACGCGGGCTTTCTGCATTAGAACCATAGCTGGCCCTAAATTAGAACCACGATGGGTCTTACCTTAGAACCACTAACTGCCTCCTTACTTTAGAACCACCCGGGGCTTTCTGCCTTAGAACCATGGCTGGCCTTACCTTAGAATCACTAAGGACCTTACCTTAGAACCACG